>CM031881.1:4970282-5184597 GCA_018691285.1 Cucurbita argyrosperma subsp. sororia | reverse complement strand
AAGACAATACTCATTAAATATTTTTACAAAAACTACCATTTCTAAAACACATTGGCCTTGAGAAAAAAAAAGACAACAACAATGCCCAAAAATCAACATTCTTATACCTATAGCCACACACTTTCACAACTAGTTTGAAACACTCTTATGGACATCTATCACGACCACATGTGAGGTCCACAGATTATAGATTGGACCTCACCGCAAGATAGACAAGGGGGCGACCCTCAAGTCACAATCCTACCCGACCACATGACGTCCCAAGATGAAGATAAGTGTTAGTGTGTTCCATAAATGATGTCGCGATGGACCGGGAGGAGGACAGGAGCCATCATCAAATATACCCAAGAATCGTTGCAGCTAACTGAAGCTCCTAAGGCCATCATCCGAATACACCAAGACTGTGCAAAAAAATCCATATATTATGTTGGCATACAAGGCATCATCCAATACACCGAGAATGTGCATTGAAGTTAAAGTCATACGCTAAGTTCGAGTGAGAGATGGAGAGTGTCAAAGACAAGCTCGATAAAGGTGAGTAGGGCTCCATACAAGCTCGATAAAGGTGAGTAGGGCTCATACAAATAACTTCAAAAGGTCGAGGCCTGTTTTAATGAACGTGGTTGAGATCTCAATTTGTATTAGTAGTGTTAGTGATACAAAAAAAAAAAAAAAAAAATTGTTTTTTTTTGTTTTTTGTTTTTTTGTTTGTTTTTTTTTTTTTTTTTTTTTGGTAAATTGGTTTTGATACTTATTTAAGAAATTAAATATAGAGAGTTATTTAATTTTTAGTGAAGTGAGATAAATTATTTTGTGAGAACTTTCTAATATGAAGTACACGTTCTTTTCTTTCATGAGCCGTGGAGGGAGAATTGCCCAAATTTTTTTTTGGTTTTTTTTCAAAAGCTTACCAAATTTCATTTTCTTTTTTCTTAAATTTTCATTATTCCATAAACTTTTTTTGTTTTTATCTTTTGATTCGAGTCCCTGTTTGGGTGGGTTTCAAGTTTATTTTGGCACAAAAAACTAGGTCATGGGTTGGTTTCAAGTTTATTGGCACAAAAAAACTAGGTCATGAACCGACCCAATTTCATTGTAAAAAAGAGAAGAAAGAAAGAAAGAAAAGGCTAGCTGAAGTTCGGAATGTTTCCTGTCCCACGACCTCCTCTAATCATAAGCTTTTCAATCCCAACAGAAGGAAGAAGAAACTCCATTTATTGCGGGAAGCAGCATGTCACAACATCAGTGACAGGAAGTACATTGTAGATTGTAACCTCCACACAAGACAGACAAGGGGCGACCCTCAAGTGACATCTATCCGACCACATGAGTCCCAAGATTATAGATTGTAACCTCCACACAAGACAAACAAGGGGCGACCCTCAAGTCACATCTATCCGAACACATGAGTTCCCAAGATTGAGAAGTGTCATGATGCGAAGAGGACGGCGCATCATCCAATACACCAAGAACGTGCAGTGGGGGGAGGCTAAGGGCGGGTTTTTTACCCCTTACAAGGGCGCATCACATCATCCCAATTACAACCCAAGGAAGAAAGTAAGGAACCCCAAGGGGAGACAAGATAAGAAAAGACCCCAAGAAGTGTGCATATACATATGAGATTTGGGGAATTGTGTGAAGCCTAAGGCAATACTACGCCCTAAAATTATTCGAAGAGGAGAGATGACACGAGTCGGCGTCAAAGACAAGCTTCGTAAGGAAGGGTTTTCGGGGGGAGAAATTAGGGCTCTAGACAATAACTTTTCAAAAAAGTCGAAGATTTAGATTTTTTTTTGAGTTGGGAATTTTTTACATTGTTGGCTCATATTTAAATTAACGTCGGTTGGTGACGATCTCATTGTTTATATTAACTGGTTGAGATCTCAGTTTATATTAACCTGTAGTGCTAATAATAAATAAAAAAATAAATAAATAAAATAAAAATAAAAAAAAAAAAGTCATTCTTATTCTTCTTCTTTTTTGTTTTTTGTATTTTTTTTTTTAAATGGATTTTGATATTTATTTAATTAATTTTTCGTGAAGTGAGACAAAATTTTTTGGTTGAGAAACTTGCTTAAATTGAACCACGCCTCAAACTTTATGAGATGGAATTTTTTTTTTTTTTTTTTCCTAAAACGTGTTCTGTAAACATTTTTACTATTCTTGGCAATATGTATATATTTTTTTTTTTTCAATTGGGGTAGTATATGTACTATAGGTAGTGATGCTAAATTGATGACTTTTATCTTTCGTATATTTCCTTAATTGCCTTATAGTATATTGCTTCGGTCGTTGTCATGAAATTGGTATGGATGGTCATAGTTCTCTTAGTTGCTACATGTTTAATTCATGTCTCGTAATAAGAAAAGCAGAACGAGGATGTTAAGGATTATTGGGAGGAGTAGTCCCACATTGGCTAATTAAAGGGAGGATCATGGGTTTAGAGATAAGAAATACCATCTTCATTGGTGTGAGACTTGCTAGGGAAACAAAAAGCAAAGTCACGAGAGTTTATGCTAAAAGTGGACAATGTCAATAGAATCCTAAGTGTTGTATAAAGAAGTGAGCCATTTGAAAGTGTAGTCAAAGTGGTCAAATTAGCTTAAGTGTCGAGCAAAGGGTGAAGGGGACCTCAGAGGAGGCTCTATAGTGTATTCCTCCATGTGGGCAATAGAGTCCGTCGAGCTACCCTCACACTCATGTCACCGGTTCATATGACTTTATTTGACCCACGGTCTCAATCATGGGCATCAATTCTTGGATGGGTATCTCATCTAGGTAGCCAGCTAACTATCAATCTTATCAAGCGCACATGTTTTGTGACATTCTCACTTTTTTTTTCTTCCCCAGCCCACTCCCCCTCCTCTCGTTGACGGCATTCCCCCCCCCACCTCTGTCCTCACACACGTTCCACGTAATGTGCAAACATTGTTACACAACTCCTTTACCCCTCCTCCCTTTCCCTCTCTCCCTGTGTTGTTGTGCTGTTTGGTATAGATGACCTATGCTCAAAGTCTCTTCCTCCTCCCACACACCCCCCACTCTTAAATATTGAACTTTTATTTTTTTCCCCAATCCTAAAAAATTGCCTTCACCCCCCGACCTCGGTGCTGACTCCCCCTTCCCCTCTCCTGGAAAGTTTTAAATAAACCTACCCTCCTACTCTTCCCACATCCCGCCTCTGTAAATTTAATTGGTTTTTTGTTAATTTTCGATAAAGTAACGTTTATAAGCTTGCACGCACACACGAAGGAACAAATTAACCATACACTTTTTTCATCACCACATCCTTTCTACTCTTCACCCCCAATGCTCCTTATCTTTTTATCACTTTATTCAACTTTCTTATTTCACTTTTCCACAGAGAGCAGGAGAAAGGATTGACTCCAGGGGCATAATGACATTCTATGTAACTTTTTCTTGATTAACCTCCTTACCCATTCTTTCCCCCTTTTTTGTTCGAGGGAAATCCTGACGCTAGTTCGGTAAGCGCCCGATCATATTTAACTCACTATATTCCTATTCACTTTGCATTTCCTTGCGCGCGTTAGCCTCTATGTACGGTTTCATTTGCATTTTGTGCCTTGGTCATAAGTCTGCCATCCATACTCCAGTCGGCTAACTACTTTTCCGTGTGGTTTGGACCAAATAATCCAATGTTGTTGTTGCATTAAAAGCCTAACGACATTTCCCTTTCCTGTTTCTATCTGCCATATTCATCGTACTCCTTGGAGGCATCTTTTATTTCTTAATGAGATTCCTTTCGCCATGTTTCCCATGTTGATCTCTTTGACACATTCTTTTATGACATAAATTCTTTCTCCGGCCGGCCAATTCGCACTTCCCCAATATTTGGCCATTCTTTGTATAACGCTTTTCTTCGTGGAATTGACCGTTCTCGTTTACTTCATTTTCGTTACTACTCCGATCCTTTTTATTTCTCTTTTTTTTTCGTCAGTTCCCCCCTTTGATACGCGTTCCATTTATCCCTTTTTATTGCGCCATGATTTCTTTTTTACCACGCCGCCTTTTGGCTGTTGTTACTCTTCCGAGCTTTTGCTACATATATTTCATTTTTCTTTTTTTTCACCACTGCTCCGTACTTCTGCTACTCCTTGCGCAATTTCGGCATACTTTTTGTGGGCTCTCCATTCGAATTCGGTTCCTTGAAACACGGCACCCGAACGGGCGAGTTTCATACTGACTATGGCATTTTTAGTTTTTGTTCCCATTTTCTTCTTTTTGTCTGCGTCGCGCAGTTAACGAGCTACGTAGAGTGTAGCGACGTTAAAATCTCGTAATTTTTTCCACTTTTAAGGCGCCCAAGGAAGATCTGATTCTTCACAGTTTGGATTCCTGGTCTTCTGATCCCTTTATAGTCGCTCGCGTTCCTTTTCCCCACTCACTTCCTTCTCTTCCTACACTATTATTTTCACTTTTTTTATCATTTTTTCCTTTTTTCTCTTCATACTTTTTTATTCTTTGCCCATCTCCATCCGAATATGACTTCTATTCTATACTTTACTTTTAGACCCCTAGATTCTTTCCCTTTCTACGCACAACTTGTGCATGCGTATTCCCTAATCCTTGATTTATTCTCCCCTTTGCGTCCCATTTCCCCTTTTTTTCAAATTCTTGATCCCTTCTTATTCCCCCTCATTGTCCCACCGAGCTTTTCTTCATTTGCCTTGTCCGGCTTAGTGTTTACCCGCGAGTACCAAAGAATGCCCGTACTTGAACTATGTCTGAGCTGGGCTTCGATTCTTTACCTTCGTTTAGTTCCTTCATCTTTTGGCTTCACCCACATAGTTTTGCAACCTTTTATCTCCGAACGCCTCAGAGGAAAACCCTAGACGGGGTCGTGACAGGCACACGTCAACATCCGAATCACTGCACGTGCAAATCGTTTTCACTTTCTTCGATTTCTCCCTGATCTGCTTGGTTAAAGGGTCCTTTAAACTCTGCAGCTATTGAAAGTAGAAATTATCAACCTACGGAACCGTTTCTATTTTTTCCACTTCACATCGTTAGTAGCTTCCGTGACGTTTTCCCGGATCCGAAGTTGCCCTCAGGATAGTGCATTATTCTTTGCATTGTGCGTTATTCCATATCTACTTTGCCTTCCATTTCTTACTGTGCCTCGCGACGTTCCTATCCGGTTAGTCTTTCGTTATACACCTAATCAAGCCCAATGTTATGTTATTCACTTTTTTACTTTTTTTCATAAGTCTAGCGGCCGATCGGTACGTCCCGAATTCATATCTTCACTTCTTTTTTACTTATTTTTTCACGGTTTTCCGGGATAGCTCCACTCCTTCCATTGCTTTAACCGCCATCGGATCCTATTTCCCTCAAACCTTTTAACACGTTAGGACCTTTTTCCCACCTTTAGGATATTTGTTCTTTAACTAGGGAACCCAGGGGACCCCCCATGGCCTTACTGCATTGAGTGGTGCAGCCATCTTGCCACACGGCCACAATCCATTTTCTTTTTTCGAGCGGCTATTCCAAGTGTTCGGGCAACAATTTATTTCTCGCTGTCTCTTTTCCTTTTTTTAAGCAGACACACCACCGTCTTTCGTATCTGCGCCGCCTCATGTAACCACTACATTTTTGTAGGGAGACTAACAGAAATTACCATCACGAGGTTCGATGGACAAGTGAGACCACCACATTAGGCACCCAAGGTTATATAAATATACCCCGATCTCCCAGTTAATTCATCATTCATTTCTCGTCATTCTTTTCCCAAGTCCGGCTCTAGGCTCTTTGGTTTAGTTTTAACACGTTATCTCTATGACCAGGTGTCCCCACCCCCCTACAACATTTAAGTGTCCTGACTTTTTTGCTTTAAGTGTAGACTTTACCTAGATCCCTCGTAAGAACCAAACATGAATAGGGTCCCATGTCTTCCCCATTTGTTCTACCTATACTTTACCTTATGTAGACCATCTTCATAGCTTTGTTTTTTTTTGGGTGCTTTGCCGATCCCAACATCATTTATACTATTTTAAGATAAAAGCATGATATTAGGTTTAATCACCAACTAATGTTCATATAAAATTTTAAGTTAAATGAAGCTAAATGCTTCAGTATTGAACTAGTAAGGTTAAAATAAGTTAATATTTTAAAAGGTGCATGTAATAGAAATTTGTTTGTCTTTGTTTGTTGTCTTTAGATTCTAATGGACCACAACTTGACCAAGTGGAAAACCCCCTTGCTTCTTCATTCGTTTGCTTATCCCTCAAAATACATTTCAACGCTATTATGACATGGTCATAAAACTGCCAATTTTTTAACTCACCAAATAATGCAGACACGATATTGCTCAACCCTAACAGCCTCGCCCATGTTCGCCCCACATTTCGCCACCCATTCCGCCCATCCCCATTCATTCATGTCCACGATTCTTTTAGGTATACGGGTCCAAATGAGCTGCACCAACAACCCGAACCTTAATCCACGAAGCCAAGCCAACCCAAAAAAATCGCAGATGCCATGCTCAGAAAAATATGGCTTCGTGTTCCGCAGACCCATCCCTTATAATACTGAGCCTAGCGCTCTATCATATGCAATAAGAATGTAGGCTCCTAGGCTATAATTTGTGTACAATACAATGCCATTTCCCCTGGCGCTCGACTTGGTGGCTCCAACCGACTCTCCTTTGCTCGACATGGCCAATTGTGGCTTGATTTCCCTATTTTAGATCATAAGCATTTTGAACCTATTTAAAGTTCGAAAATGTCAATGAACTACTATTTTAGCCAATTAAGATTATTTCTCATTGTTTAGGCTTGAGCATGGTTGGGTATGTTGTATGAATAACAATACGTGATATTTATATACATGTTATTAAACTTTTATGGTTAATGTAGGTTGATGTGATGTATATACTTCCATGTATGTTGAGTATGGGTAATATGATTTTATGACCACAGTTATGCCTTATAAAATATCATGATATAAAATGTACTATCAATATGATCAAAATACTATGAGTATATATCTTCGATCATAAAAAAAGAATTGAAGTCAAGTTATGTATGCAAAGTATTGTAATCATGAAAACATCTCACTGAACTATGATCATATATTTGTTACTTTCTCCAGTTTATGAATATATAGACACATACACCTACATTATTATTCACGTATCTTTCTCTTTCGTTGGGATTTAGTAGCTTAAGATACGCTTGGCGGTTGGTCATAGTCAAGCCTAGGTAGTACCTCAAAAAGATCTGGGAAATAGTAAAAGAGACTGATAGGCCAAAAGGGGTTTACGTCTCGTAAAATTGACAATTTGTTGTGGGACAAGCCCGCCTATGCATTTACCATGGAATGAGGAAAATTTAGATAGGATATTATCACTCTAAAGCCCCACTATGTTATGTCCTTATACTGTTTCTACCCGCGCTAAAACGTATGAAGATGTTGATGAGGGCTTAAAAACACTTACTAGTGGGCAAGGAATGAATAATAGTTGAGTAAACTAACGGGTTTAGTGGGGTAGCGGCTAGGTAAGTACGGTAAAATGTCTGACCTTTCAATAGGTAAATAAAATCTAGATAGCGACCTTCGGGGTTGTGGCAACTGCTAATGTTTTCTCTATGGAAGTTGGAAAACGTGATTATTGACTTTATCTTGGATTTGCCAAAAACACCAAGCAGCAGAATTACACAATCATTTGGGTCAGTCGTAGATAGGTGGACCAAGACAACACACTGTTCATTCCCTAGAAAAATCACATACCATACCAAGGGTGGACAGGTACACTCGAGTTGTAATGTTAAAGAGATAGCCCATCATCACGGTACTGAAATTTATCATCACGTAGAGATCAGAGGAAACACAGGTTCACCTCGCACTAATCTAGAAGAGTCTACATAAGAGGTGTTGGGTAATGTAACTAGGTTAAGTATGACTTTTCACCACCAGTGTATGCATGGATAAACTGAGAGGTTTTGAACTAGAATTCTAGAGGACATGAAAATGTTGAGAATATTGTGTAGTTATAGACTTTGCTTGTTAGTTGGGATGAACACTTCGTACTTAATGGACGTTTGCTTATAATAATAGCTACATGTGACTGTGTAGACTTGCCCCCTTAGAGACTCTATACGAGTGTAGGTGTCAAAGTTCTATCTTCTAGGAAGAGGTAGGTGAGCAACAACTTCTAGGGTCGGAGTTCGTTTAGATTATTAATGCAGCAGTGCAAAAAATAAAATAAAGAATAAAGTACTCGTAGGAAGGAAACTTGAGTTTGTCACTGGTGATCAATGTCTTTTTCAAAATTGCACTCTATGATAGGAGTGTTGAAATTTGGGAAGATGGGCAAGTTGAAGAACAAGATTTGTAGAGAGTCTCTTTGAGATCTTAGAGAATATAGGATTAGTGGCATACAAATTAGCACTACCACTTACACTTTGTCACCGGTGCATAACGTGGTTCCATATGTTTATAGCTCGTAGAAGTATACCCCAAACTCTTCATACGGTATCAAAACATTAGTCACTTTCTTTAGAGAGGATTCTTCATATGGGAGAAGTCGATGAAGATACTAGTAGAGATGTGAAGTTGGTGCATAACAAGCAGATAATGTCTTGGTCATGGTCTTATGATGGAACCAGTCGGAATGATGAAGGCACGGTGTGAAAGTAAGAGAGGATAAATGACCAAACAAAGAAGAAAAAGAAAGAGAGAAAAGAAGCACGGTTAGGGTTTTGTGGAAAGAAAGTTAAAGAAAACAAAAACAATATTCCACCACTAGATTCGATGGCTTGGAGTCATTTTTTAGTCACAAGCTTTCTTCACGAAAATTTCTCAGAACGTTTTGGTATTAATGATCTAGACTTTTGAATCACCAGAATGTGTTTAAGAAAATACGATAAAACAATTTGAAAATTTAAAAGATAAAATCAAATATATTTATTATTTTGACAAGGATTGTGTTTGAGTATTAATATAAAATTGGGGACCAAGGGTGCTAGGGAAGTACCAAACAAAACTATAGCCAAGATACCAAAGAAACTTACTCTGCTAGTATAATGACCTTCCTTTGTGTCGCATAACTCCCTAATGCTTCTCACGTCAACCAATTAGCTAATCATCTTGAGAAAAAAAACAGTAAATCTTGTGAGCATACAAATAGTGGTAAGTAAGCTACCCGTAAACGCAGCATTTTAGACATCCATGACCGCTAGTAAGTGGGGGGGGGGGCGGGGTACCATGAGCTTTAATTTGGACTCTGGAAATTCATGCATAAGCTTCTACACCTAACCGGACTCTAGGAAGTTCATGCATAAGCTCATACACCTAATGCTCCTAACCTATTAACCTTCTAGATGGTCTACAAGTTCCTAAGTCAGTTTTCGTGTGTATTACAAACCCAATAAAGGTTTGGAGGTTGTTCACCTAACCTTAGTGTTGCACAATCACCTGAACGACCTAAACTAAGCTTTGCGGTGAACCAACTTGTTTGATCTTCTTATTTAGCAACTTATATTGATTAGGAAGTGAATCATTGGTATCCTAAGTTGAAGAGAAGCAACCTCAACAAACATGCTGACATGAACGACGATATGAAGTCGTGAGACCTGAATATCATTTGTGAAAAAGCTTAGCTAGCAACCCCTCCACAAGACCATAACATCACACTGAAAAGTGGGGGAGCAACCTAATGGGTGTTGACCTAAACTACGAGAGTTTACATGTGTGGTCCATAGCACTTGTGTTGAAAGTTTATGGAACAAAGACCTTGTTCAGAGATCCCTGACTATTTCTACACCGATAAGGCACTAGAGAAGATTGAGACTGAAATGGAGACAAGCTTGACATCACTGAGTTGTACTACAAGAAAATTAGAAGTGGTCTCGACTTTAGGTGATATCTTCACGACTACTAATAGACATGGTAAGCTACAACAACATTTGTGGGTGTGCGAGTATGATTGATCTTGCTCCCACTTCTGCTACTACAATTTGTATTAGTTGAGCATTTGGGTGTGTGGATTAGGGTACCACAGTTAGTATCAACAGAGCCACGTTTCGTCATTGTGGTATTTGTGAAAGACTTAACCTCATCGACCAACAGACGTGCTCAAACTCAGCATCAATTGTCGAAGATAAGTTTCTCATTGCAAGCTTGCATTATTTGTTTTTTCATAATTTGTTTTTCGGAAATCAAACTTTCAAGAATGGTGAATAGTCAACATCCATTCAAATTTGGTTGGTTTTGGTCGCTTAATTTAATTCTTTTGCTTAACTTGATATAAAAACTATTTTCTTGCATGGAGAAGATTGGAAGAAGAAATATATAGACACAGTGAGTTGGTTTTCGATAGTGGAGATTGGAAGAAGAATCTTATACTTCTCCTGATATGAATTTGATCACTCAAGGTGGAGCAAAGTACACTGTAGTTTTCGTGATGCACAGTTGGAGTTTTGGAAGAGCGTGAAAGAAATCCTTTACGACCCAGTTAGTCTGGGGTTCCTACTGATTATTTGATCGTGATTCTAAGTAGCATAACTAAGTTTCAACGTATGAGGAAACTTCGTTTTTTTTTTGCCACTTTTTAATTCGGGGACGAGTTGGTTTCTCAAGTTTCTCTGTGACCTTCCATTTTATTTAGACCGGCGAATATAGCGCTAAAATGTCTTATTGAACCTCGGGTGCCGACATCAGTGGGGGTAGCGGTGCTCTTCCCTCCTAGACTTCTGGCATTAAAAGGTGACGTGTTATTGGGGGCTATATTATTTTAGAGTTATCATTTTTTTAGGTTTTTTTTTTTTATACAGCCAATTCGTCCCCACCCTATGGCGTATTGGGTCCATGCTTGGTCGGTTTGGTCTGGTTTAGTGTGGGGGGTCTAATTGAGCTTTTGGTTGTGTTTGTTCGGGGTATTTTGCCACTTTCGAATTAATGCCTTGGTCATGAGTTTATCTTTGTTGCACCCGTCGCCGTTTGAATTGGTTTTTTGATTGTGGCCCCCTACGCTACTCCTCGGGCTTCGAATTTCCCCGGGCACACTTTTTTACCCCACAGACCCCCCCCCTACTCATCCTTTTCCCCTGCCGTATCAGGCTGGCCTGCCTAACAGGTGATTTTCTCCCCGATTGTCGTAACTATTTTTTGACAATTGTGTGGTTTGTTTATCTATTTGATCTTGTATGTTGATGATATGTCAATTGCTTCCAAGAAACAAGTGGAGATTGATAAGTAACGATCAATTACTGGTTATCTGTCCATTATGGCTAGTGGACCTATTTGTTGGCGTTCAACATTGTTGTCTACTGTTGCCGAGCATATGAGAGTCACTGCCATATTGGTACATTATCTCATATTGGTACTTGAATCATCTTGATTTATATATGCTAGTGTTGCTTTGATTCATGTATGAGAATTAATATTGCTATGTTTATATAAAAATTTGTCTAACATTGTTTTAAGAGGTGGAGTCATTGTCATTTTGTATTTGACGCGAGGCAATTGGGAAGAACTTTGTAATAGAGAATTTGTAGTGTGAGAGTGTGAGACGCACTTGTAAACACTTTGGTTAATGATTAGCTATCACCCGTGGATGTAGGTTAATTTCTTACTTCCAAACCATGTAATCTTTGTGTCTCTTTGTTTAATTTATATTTGTGGGTGTGTGAGTACGATCGATCTTGCCTCCGCTTCCGTCACAACAATTGATACCAAAGATTACGAATGATTTACAATCTTGATAATTCTTAAAAATAATATAAGGGTAGACTTAATGAATAACAATCCACCTCCTTTTGGGGGAGGGGTCCTCGTTGGCACGGAGAGGTTTTCGTACCCTTATAAGGAATGTTTGGTTCCCCTCTCCGATGCGAGATCTCACAATCCACCTCATTGGTACGGAGAGGTTTCCACAAGAAATGCTTGGTTCCCATCTCCAACCGATGTAGGATCTCACAATCCACCTTGGTGGCGCAGAGAGATTTCTACATCCTTGTAAGGAATGTTTGGTTCTCCTCTTCAACCAATGTAGGATCTCACACTCCACCTCCCTCGGCACCCAGCGTTCTCGCTGACATAGAGGAGTTTCCACACCCTTATAAGGAATGTATGGTTCCCCTTCCCAACCGATGTGGGATCTCACAATCCACCCCCTCAGGGGCCCAACATCCTCGCTGGCACACTGCCCGGTGTGTGACTCTGATACCATTCGTAACAGCCCAAACCCACAACTAACCGATATTTTCTGCTTTAACTTGTTACGTATCACCGTCAGCCTCATGGTTTTAAAACGCGTCTGTTAAGGAGAGGTTTCCACAACCTTATAAGAAATGTTTCATTCTACTCTCCTCTCCAACCGATGTAGAATCTCACAGCTAAACACCAAACTTTATCCATATACCATAAACCTATTAGATTATTTCTTGAACATGATCACCCATTTGTAACCTACATATTGTTCAAAATTACATTAATAACCTTAGATTTATCATATAATAAATAATGTTAAATTGCATATAAAATAATCAAAATTATTATTAAAAATAAAATAATTAACTACGAGATTTTATGGCATAAAGCCCAACTGATCAAATAAGTTACGGGTGTACATGGGTCGGGTCAGGTTGGGTTGAGAGAATTTTTTGGAACAACCCAAAAGTTAGGGTTGGTTGGATTGGTAACCCAACCTAACCCAAAATTTTTTACAACCTAGCCCTTTACACCAGTAAATTTTGGATATTATGACCTACAAGTTACGGACATTTAATTACTTATCTATATTCACAATATATAATCATTTAACAAAATACTTATATCAATAGTACATAGATTTTAAACTTTTAAAAACTCCGACCTGCCGGATTTGAACCAGCGACCTAAGGATGGCTTTAGGATTCTTCAACCACTACAGTCCTCCGCTCTACCACCTAAGCTAAGGTCGGACTTGTATAAAAATCATATACCATAATATAAACAAAATCGACAAAATTAATATATATATAAAAAAAAACTAAATTAATAAAAATATCGAAGTAGCCACGGGTACGAAATTCAAAAACTCCAACATCATTTTGGTCGTGGCATTTATACAACATTTGGAACCTCCCATTGAAATTTTTTGCTTTCATAAAGAACTTGATTTGTATTGGGTTTTACAGTTAGAAACCCACTTATATCCAAACATATGATTTCTTAAAGTGCCTTCCCTGTGTTTGATTACATATGCGTAGGTGCCAAATTCTCATACATATGATAATACGAGCTTTAATCCATTCTTGAAGAATTTGTGCAAGAACCAAGGTAAGAAGGTGAAGTTAGATAGGTTGCAGCTCGCCCTAAGAATTTGTTCAAGAACCTAGTTTGACACACACATAGGCTTTGGGCCATGTGTCGGGGTGCTTGTCCTTCGAGACATACTTTGTGTTGAGCATGTTGGATGAACACAACTCTCTACAATGGTATGATATTGTCCACTTTGAGCATAAGCTCTCATAGTTTTACTTTGGACTTCCCCAAAAGACCTCAAACCAATGGAGATAGTATTCCTTGATAATAAACTCATGATCACTCCCTAAATTAGGGGACGTGGGACTTTCATCCAACACTTTGCACCTATAGGACTCGTTGCTTCACTATGGATGTTCAATGTATAATATAACTGGATTTGTTCTGCCATATACTTGGAGAATACTAGAATGCATACACATAATAATCCTATGCCACATAGAATTAAGCTCTTAGAACCACTGCCGAATAGGCAACCAATGTCAATGTCGACGAGGAAATTAGAGAATCTTATAGTAATATTTTTCCAACTCAACCTCAAACAATTAAACCATTTTTTAACCATATTTCTCTTCGGTTTTTGAATTTCTCGATAGGAAAAATCTACCTCCACAATGATATGATATTATTCATTTTGAGTATCCGGCTCTTCGGACTTTCTTTGTGTCTTTTTGTTTTTTTTGTTTTTTTTTTTTTTTTAAATAGTGTTTCTCAAATATACTCATGATCTTTCCTTTAATGAGCTAATGTTAGACGCTAACAATTTTCAACACTTCTGCCTTATTATATTATGTTGAAGGTGAGAACATCCTATGTAGCACGAATACGTCGTAAATTGCCTCGACATGCCTTTGACAAGATCATCTTTGCAAGCCCCTCAACCCGGTCTCTACTTACGTGGACTCGAATTACGAAAATCAACCACCATCTCCACCTGGGATGTTGTTCTTCTTATCGAACCATGTTTTGCAATTGTCATCCCAGCATCATCTTTCACTTCAAATCTCGGTGTCTAATGAAGCTTACCAATGCTGCTTTTGACCTTGAATTAATAATCCTAAACGAACAAAAATAAATTTTTAATAGCTCTATGAATGATTAACTGGAATATCTCAGTTGGTTAGAGCTGTGGTTGTTAATCACAAAGTCGGAGGTTCAAGCTCTCCAGGAGAATTGAACTCGGCTTCTGTTACGTCGTCATTAGTTGGGATTTCTTTCTTCATTGACTCTGTCAATGGCTTCGTAGGTAAGATGATTAAAACCTCTATTTTTTTTTTGTTCTTTCTTCATTGACAGACCGTTACGTCATTAGTTGGGAACGTCATTAGTTGGGAATCTTTCTTCATCGACTCTATCAATGGCTTCGTAGGTAAGATGATTAAAACCTCTATTTTTTTTTTTTTTTGTTTCTTCATGTATGTGCATATTGATTGGGGAGGAGAACGAAACACCCTTTATCATGTGAAAGACGCTTTTTAAAAATCTTGAGAGGAAGCTCGAGAGAGAAAGTCCAAAGAGGGCAATATATGCTAGGGACGGATCTAGGCTGTTACAGTTAATAAGTTGGTTCAAGGTGAAACCAATAAATAGCTAACCATTTAATTTGAGAGTTAAATGAATCATAATCATAGTCATGAATTGGATAAGCCTCGTCATAGTGAGCTTAATTGAACAACAAGTTGCTATATTAGATATACTAGACAATTAATTTGAAGGTTTATTATTTTCTAATTCATGAAACTTAATGAGAGAAAATAGATTGTGACTAAGCTTTCTCCCTCATTACCATTGGAATACAATTACAGAAGGAAATACAAAAGACACCAAATAGGAAGATGAGCTAACATTTCAAAATGACCCCGTGTGACCAAACAACTTTCAAATGCTCCCCACCTCAATTCCAACCTACAAGACATGTGAAAAAAAAAAAAAAAAAGAAGGAAAATGGGTAAGTATAAAAAAAAACTCGATAAGCAATCTACTCGTAGGCTCTTATGGCATCCTCGTCCTGGTAGGTATCCATGGATATCTGCTCCATAACTAATTATTAAAATATATTCTCCAAATATCATATCTTAATACTCCCCTCAAGTTGGAGAGTGTATGTCAATCACACCCAACTTGTACTTCAAAAGATCAAACTGATGTCTTCCCAAATCTTTAGTGAAAACATCTGCCAATTGCATTTTAGTCGAAACATAACACGGTTTGATGATTCTAGCTTGTAACTTTTCTCGAACTATATGGCAATCTATTTCAATGTGTTCCGTACGTTCGTGAAAGACTGGATTGGCTGCTGTATGTAATGCTGCTTGATTATCAAAATATAATAATGCTCGTTCAGACAGTGGAACATTCAAGTCTTGAAAATGTATCTTAACCAAGTTAACTCTAAACAAGTATTTGTCATAGCTCGATACTAGGCTTGTGCGGATGATCTGGACACATCAGTTAAGACTTCCAAGAAATAATTGAATTTTCGAGGAAAATGCAGAACCCAGAAATAGATCGTCTGGAGTTCGACAACCACCCCCAGTCAGAATCGCAATATGTTTGTAATCTTAAATTGTTTTTAGATCGTAGTAGGAGTCCTTGACGAGGAGTACCTTGGATGTATCTTGGAACCCGAAGAGCTGCCTCCCAATGTGGTTTTCTTGGTTCGTGCATAAATTGACTAAGCATACGAACTGAATTAACTATGTCAGGCCCAGTCACGACCAAATATATTAATCTGCCAATCAACCGTCTGTATTTACTTTCATCATCTAACACCTCCACTCGAGCAAAGTACGCCTCCCCTTAATCGAGGCTCGACTTCTTTGCCTCCCCTTAATCGAGGCTCGACTTCTTTTTCTTTTGGAGTCTTAGTTCTTTTTTACTATGTCTTCAAGGAGGCTCGGCTCTTTTTCTTTTGGAGTTCTTTGTTCGACATTTGAGGATTTACCAATCTATTGGTACGATCAAGTTTAGGGCATGGCTCTGATACCATTGTGGGGAGGTGGATTAAATCTAAGTGCGCTCATGGAGGTGGAAGGACATGCGCCGACCCTACGTTAATTGAAGGAAAATCGATGAGGCAACATTTTGCGAGACATGAAGGTGTGCTTTTGGAGGACACATGCCACACCAATAAAAAATAAGAAAATACTAATGCCTTACGTCACCTGGACTCGAAGCCAAGAACACTCGTGTTGTGAGTGGGGTGGGTGTCAAGTAATGAAATTGTTTTTGGGAGTTTAAGTTAAATTATTCTTAAATTGAGGGCCAATAGCAACTGGCCGTGGTATTTGCACGTGAGCCCGTTGCGAGTGGAATCATGCATAGAAGCCTTTCCAGCCACGCATGGGGCGCGTGAAGGTGTGTGGAAAGTGATCTTTTGACTATTTTACACTCATACTAATCCTAAAATGACTTGAATTATGACCCTCTAGTGAAATTTTTGAAGATTTAGAGAACCAAAAATGACATACGAGAAGAGTGAGCTGTCTTTCTACTCAACATATCGGCCACTATGTTAGCTTTACATGGGTGATAAAGGATCTTTGTATCATAATCCTTCACAAACTCCAACTATCTCCTTCGTCCCATGTTCAACTCTTTGAGGCTCTTATGGTTTTATTACCTGTACCTTTTCACCATACAAGTAACGTCACCATATTTTTAACGTGAACACCACAGTTGCTAACTCCAAATCGAGGGTTAGGTAGTTACGCTCATATTTCTTAAGCTATTAGGAGCCATATACAATCATTTCTCCATTAACACCAACACGCAACCCCAATTCTTTTCTCGAGGCATTGTTGTACACCATGCTTGAACCATAAAATAGTGCTAGCATTAGCGCATACATCAAAAACTCCTTAAGCTCTTGAAAAATCTATTCATGTGTCATAGTCCAAAGAAATACTTACCCTTCTTAGTTAACTTTGTCAAGGTTGCAAATATTTTGAATAAGTCCTAAAAAAAAACCTTTTGGAGTAGTTAGCTAACTCAAAAAAAAAAAAAAAAAAAAAAAAAAAAAAAAAAAAAAAAAAAAAAAAAAAAAAACTTGTAAGTTCTGTGACTATGTTGGTCTCAGTTATCTCATGATTGCTTCTAACAAACTTGCAGGAAATTGTGGGCTGAGGTTGGTCTGGGTTATCTCATGATTCCCCCAAAATGTTCCATGATTACTAACTTCTCAGCATCCCATGATTTTAACCAAGTCGAACTTATTGACTTACTAACTTCTCAATACATGATTCTCACATCCTTCATTTTAACCAATTCGAGTTTATTGACCAACAGGGAGGATGGTGTATTGTCTAAAAAAGTGTATAATAACTAAGCCAAGTTTGTGATTGGGTTTAGAGAGAAAAAAGCTTAACTTATCCCGTCTATTTTTGTTCGTTTTTCTTTTAATAGGGTTTTAGTTAAAATTCTAACGTGAAAGCTATTAAAAGGAATATTTGTGAGTGTATAAATATGTGAACCCTCCCGACTAATTAATTGAGCAAAACAGACAGAAAAATCAAAATAAAAAATGGCATCTTCTAGTTTTCTTGCAGTCTTTAGGATTGTCCTTTTAGTACTGTTCTTCAATGGGATGGCGCCCATGCATGCGGCTTCCCAAGACGACATCGTTTCCACCATCTGCAAGAAAACTAGAAACCCTTCTTTTTGCTTTAACGTGTTGAAATCTGCTGGCACCACAGACCTAAAAGGGCTGGCCACCTTCACCCTTAACCTCGCCCACGACAAGGTTGCTCAAACCCGTGCCCTCGCCCTGTCCCTGGCGTCCAAGGCAACCGATCCCAAGCTTAAGGAGCGATATGCCACCTGTGCTGAACAGTACGACGATGCCGCCGACGACATCGAGGATGGGAAGAACGACCTGGGGGAAGGTGACTACAATGGCGTCAACATTAAGGCATCTGCAGCCATGACGGAGGTCGGCGACTGTCTGGACAGCTTCACGCAGTCGCCGAAGGACCCATCGGCGCTGTCTAGAAACGGGAAGACTGTGGAAGATATTTGTAGTATCATCTTGGTTATAGCCAATCTTCTCCTTGGGCGTGCCTAATTCATTTTTCTTCAACCTTTCTTCATTTTATCGTACATGTACTTGGAATGCCATGAATCAATAATATGTCTGTTTTGAATCCTATAAATTTGGATATCGACTCCTTTTAATAATCTGACTAATCTAGGGTCACTCTATAACTCTTAGTGCTCTCCAATTTTAAAGGTCACAGGTTCTAGTTCGTGAGTCAATAGCGGCATATAATTTCATGTTAATGAGTTATAGGGCTCCTCAGCCCATGATGAAGCTAAAGAAACTAGTTTGAATCAAAGTGAATGTGGAGGGAGAGTTACCCAAATTTTTCAAAATCTTACTAGATTTCATTTTCTTTTCTTCTCAAATTTTCATTATTGATAACTTTTTGGGTTAGGTTGATTTGTTTTTATCTTTTTGGATTCAAGTTCGTTTGGGTTGGTTTCAAGTTTATAGGCACAAAAACTAGGTCATGAACCGACCCAATTTCATTAAAAAAAAGAAAAGAAAGAAAGAAAAGGTTAGCTGAAGGTCGAACGTTTCCTGTCCCAACAACCCTCCCTCTAATCATAAGCTTTTCAATCCCAACGGAAGGAAGAAACCCTCATTTATTGCAGGAAGCAGCATGTCACAACATCAGTGACAGGAAGTGGATTGTAACCTCCACACAAGACAGACAAGGGGTGACCCTCAAGTGACATCTATCCGACCACATGAGTCCCAAGATTATAGATTGTGACCTCCACACAAGACAGACAAGGGGCAACCCTCAAGTCACATCTATCCGACCACATGAGTCCCAAGATTGAGAAGTGTCATGATGCGAGAGGACGGTGCATCATCCAATACACCAAGAATGTGCAGTGGAGCTAAGGAATCATCCAATACACCAAGAATGTGCATTGAAGCTAAGGCATACGCTAAGTTGGAGAGAGAGACGACACACAAGTGTCAAAGACAAGCTCGAAGAGGGTCGAATAGGGCTCCAGACAATAACTTTAAAAGTCGAGATTTTGATATGAATTTTTACATGTGGCTCATGTTTTAATTAACGTGGTTGAGATCTCATGTTTATATTAACATGGTTGAGATCTCAGGTTTATATTAACCTGTTAGTGATTAAAAAAAAAAAAAAAAAAAAAAAAAAAATAAAAAAAAAGTCATTCTTATTCTTCTTCTTTTTTTTTTTTTTTTTTTTGTTTTTTTTTTTAAATTTTTTGATATTTATTTAAAAATTAATATATAACTAAAAATTAAATATAGAGAGTTATTTAATTATTGGTGAAGTGAGACAAATTTTTTTTGTGAGAACTTTCTAAATTGAAGTATCAGTAAATTTATGAGATGGAAAAATTTTTTTTTTTTTCCAAGTACAACATTTTTCACTATCTTGCATATGTATATATTTTTTTCAATTGGGTAGTAGTAGTAGTTGCTAAATTGATGATTTTTATCTTTCGTATATCTTGATGCTATAGTATATTGCTTCAGTCTCTGTCGTGAAATTGTGTATGATGGTCATAGTTCTCTTAGCTGATACATGGTTAACTCATGTCTCGTACATAAGACCTTGTTCGACTAACTCTTCCATCTCTCCCACTATGTTTTGAAGTAAGGGGGCTTCCATGTAAGAGTTCTCAATGCTTTCAACTGGCGATGTTTCAACTAAAGTCATCTCATATTCAGCTAATGAATTCACCAAATTTAACGTGGAAGGCATAAAGAGTGGCTCTTTGTGAGCATTCCGACAGTCGATAGGTCCCTCTTACATATAAAGCAGAACGAGGATGTTAAGGATTATTGGGAGGAGTAGTCCCACATTGGCTAATTAAAAGGATGATCATGGGTTTAGAGGTAAGAAACACCATCTTCATTGGTGTGAGACTTGTTGGGGGAAACAAAAAGCAAAGTCAGGAGAGTTTATGCTAAAAAAATGGACAATGTCAATAGAATCCTAAGTGTGAATAAAGAAGTTGTGAGCCATTTGAAAGTGTAGTCAAAGTGGTCAAATTGGCTTAAGTGTCGAGCAAAGGGTGAAGGGGACTTGAGAGGAGGCTCTATGGTGTATTCCTCCATGTGGGCAATAGAGTCCGTCGAGCTACCCTCACACTCATGCCACCGGTTCATATGACTTTATTTGACCCACGGTCTCAATCGTGGGCATCAATTCTTGGATGGGTATCTCATCCAGGTAGCCAACTAACTATCAATCTTATCAACTTTTTGTGACATTCTCACTCATACAAGATTCCAAAAGTCAAAGATCGTCAAAGACTTCTCGCAAATAGAACGTCAGCTCTTCAATCTCAACCAACCATCAACATGGGACTTGCTCTATTTCATAGCGCACATGTTTGTTAATTTGAATACTAGGAGAAAAATTGACTCTCATACCAACCATCACAATCACGTTCTTTAAGGACACAACGCGATCGTTACGGCATTTACTCTTGTCCTCGAGTAAGTAAGGCAACTAAAACTTAGGTTGTCGTTGGTATAGATGACCTATGCTCAAGTCTCTAACCCCACTCTTAAAAAACAAATTTAAAAAAGCGAGGTCAGAGAAAGTTAAATAAAACATCTTAAACTCAATTTGAGAAAGTAATGTTATAAGCTTGCAAGCAATAAGAAACAATAACAACATTCATAGCATATATTATGGGCAGGAATGATTGACAACTTTCGTATCTCCCTATAGTACATTTTTTTGAGACCAATCAACTTGGAAAAGTGTAGACATACACATAAATTAAAATGATAAAATAATAAATAACTAACTTACATTGAAGTAAGGTAAAAGGGTTTAGAAGGGACATGAGGCAACACCCTTGTCAAGCATCACTATGACATCCAACTCTCAATTAACCCATAATGCAGACAGATGCTCAACCTAGCAGCCTCGCCCCCATGTCCACGAATTCTTTAGACGGTCCAATCTGAGTGCGCTCAACCGAACCTTAATCCACGAAGCAAGCCCAAAAAAATCGCAGATGCATGCTCAAAACTAAATGGCTGCAACCCATCCCTCTATATGCTCCTAGCTGCCTCTGTCATATGCAATAAGCATGCAGCTCTAGGCTATACTTTGTGTACAACTTCCAAATAGCCATTTCCCCTGGCGCTCGACTTGGCGGCTCCAACCGACTCTCCTTTGCTCGACATGGCCAATTGTGGCTTGATTTACCTATTTTAGATCATAAGCATTTTGAACCTATTTAAAGTTCGAAAATGTCAATGAACTACTATTTTAGCCAATTAAGATTATTTCTCATTGTTTAGGCTTGACTTAGGTTAAGTAACATCGTGGAAGACGGGTGAAATTGGATCACATCAAAGCTAAACCTTTGAATGATTAGATAAGGAGAGCTTAAGAGCACCTACTTGAGCCAAAAATCGTAAGTAAAGTTACAATTGGATTGCCTTGAGCATGGTTGGGTATGTTGTATGAATAAAATTACGTGATATTTATGTACATGTTATTAAACTTTTATGTTAATGTAGGTTGATGTGATGTATATACTTCCATGTATGTTGAGTATGACTAATATGATTTTATGACCACGGTTATGCCTTATGAAATATCATGATATAAAATGTACTATCAATATGATCAAAATACTATGAGTATATATCTTCGACTCATAAAGAATTGAAGTCAAGTTATGTATGCAAGTATTATATGCATCATCTCACTGAACTATGATCATATATTACTTCTCCAGTTATGCAATATATAGACACACACCTACATTTTATTCACGTATCTTTCTCTTTTGTTGGGTTTTAGTAGCTTAAGATAAGCTTGGCCATAGCCAAGCCTAGGTGGTACCTCAAAAAGATCTGGGAATAGTAAGAGACTGATAGGCCAAAGGGGTTTACGTCTCGTAAAATGACAATTTGTTGTGGCAAGCCCGCCTATGCATACCATGGGATGAGGAAATTTGGAAGGATATTATCACTAAAGCCCACTATATGTCTTATATATTCTACCCTAAAAGTATGAAGATGTATGAGGGCTTAAAAACTACTTACTAGTGGAAAGGAATGAAGAATAATTGAGTGCGTAGGTCAATGTCTGACCTTTCAATAGGTAAATAAACCGAGATAGCGACCTTCGGGGTTGTGTACTGCTAATGTTTCTCTATGAAAGTGGGAAGACGTGATTATTGA
Source organism: Cucurbita argyrosperma subsp. sororia (assembly GCA_018691285.1). NCBI lineage: Eukaryota > Viridiplantae > Streptophyta > Magnoliopsida > Cucurbitales > Cucurbitaceae > Cucurbita > Cucurbita argyrosperma. Next base: position 5,162,126 of record CM031881.1, on the reverse strand, counting down.
CTTTATCTTGGATTTGCCAAACACCAAGCAGAATTACACAATAATTTGGGTCATTCATAGATAGGTGGACCAAGACAACTCACTTCATTCCTAGAAAAATCACATACCAAGTGGACAGGGACACTCAGTTGTATGTTAAAGAGATAGCCCATCATCACGGTACTGCAATTTTCATCACGTGAGATCAGGAAACAAGGTTCACCTCGCACTTCTAGAAGAGTCTACATAAGATGTTGGGTATGTAACTGAGGTTAAGTACGACTTTTCATCCACATATGCATGGATAAACTGAGAGGTTGAACTAGATTCTAGAGGACATGTTGAGGACATTGTGTTATAGACTTTGCGGGTTGTTGGGATGAACACTTGTACTTAATGGAGTTTGCTTATAATAATAGTTACATGTGACTGTGTAGATTGCCCCCTTAGAGACTTTATACGAGTGTAGGTGTCAAACTTCTATCTTCTAGGGAGAGGTAGGTGAGCAACAACTTCTAGGGTCGGAGTTGGTTTAGATTATTAATGCAGCAGTGCAAAAAATCAGATAAAGAATACTGAAGGCACGAAGCGGGCAAAAGCACTACGAAGACACTCGTAGGAAGGAACTTGAGTTTGTTACTAGTGATCATGTCTTTTTCAAAGTTGCACCTATGATACGGGTGTTGAAATTTGGGAAGAATGACAAGTTGAAGACAAGATTTGTAGGTCTCTTTGAGATCTTAGAGAATATAGGACTAGTGGCATACAAATTAGCACTACCACTTACACTTGTCATCGTGTACAACGTGTTCCATATGTTTATACCGTAGAAGTATACGCCAGACTCTTCATACGTTATCGAACATGAGTCACTTTTCTTTAGAGAGGATTCTTCATATGGGAGAAGTCGATGAAGATACTAGTTAGAGATGTGAAGCTGGTGCATAACAAGCAGATTGTCTTGGTCATGGTCTTATGATGGAACCATCGGAATGATGAAGCCGGTTAAAAAAGAGAGGATAAAGAAATAAAAGAAGAAAAAAGAAAGAGAAAAGAAGAGGTCAGGGTTTTGGAAAGAAAGTTAAAAGAAAACAATATTCCACCACTAGATTCGATGGCTTGGAGTAATTTTTTACCAACCTTTCTTCACGAAAATTTCTCAGAACGTTTTGGTCTAATGATCTAATATTTTGAATCACAAGAATGCATTAAGAAAAATACCATTAAACAATTTTAAAAATTTAAAAGATAAAATCAAATATATTTATTATTTTGGAAGGATTGAGTAATATAAAATCAGGGACCAAGGTAAGAGATACGAAACAAACTATAGCCAAGATACCAAAAGAACTGACTCTCTAGAATGACCTTCCTCTGTGGTCGCATAACTCCCGAATGCTTCTCACGTCAACCAATCAGCTAATCACTTGAGAAAAAAAAGTAATATCTGGTGAGCATACAAATAGTTGGTAAGTAGCCTACCCGTAGGCTTTTAGACATCCATGACCTAGTAAGTTACCATGAGCTTTAATTTGGACTCTAGAAAATTCATGCATAAGCTTCTACACCTCACCTGGACTCTAGGAAGTTCATGCATAATCTCATACACCTAATGCTCCTAAATCTATCTAAGCTTCTGGATGGTCTAGAAGTTCCTAAGTCAGTTTTCGTGTGTATCACAAACCCAATAAAGGTTTGGAGGTTGTTCACCTAACCCAGTGTCGCACAATCACCTGAACGACCTAACTAAGCTTTACGATGAACCAACTTGTTTGATCTTCTTATTTAGCAGCTTATATTGATTAGGAAGTGAATCACTGGTATCCTAAGTTGAAGAGGAGCAACCTCAACAAACATGCTGACATGAACGACGATATGGCGTCGTGAGACCTGAATATCATTTGTGAAAGCTTAGCTAGCAACCCCTCCACAAGACCATAACATCACACTAAAGTGGGGGAGCAACCTCGTGTGTTGACTAACTACCGAGTTTACCTGTGTGGTCCATAGCACTTGTGACGAGTTTATGGAACAAAGACCTTGTTCAGAGATCCCTGACTATTTCTACACCCGATAAGGCACTAGAGAAATTGAGACAAGCTTGACATCACTGAGTTGTACTACAAGAAATTAGAAGTGGTCTCGACTTTGGTGATATCTTCACGACTACTAATAGACATGGTAAGCTACAACAATTTGAGGGTGTGTGAGTATGATTGATCTTGCTCCCACTTCCGCTACTACAATTTGTATTAGAGCATTTTGGTTGTGGCATTAGAGTACCACAATTAGTATCAACAGAGCCAAGTTTCGATATTTGTGGTATTGTGAAAAACTTAACCTCATCGACCACTAGACTTGCTCAAACTCAGCATCAATTGTCGAAGATAAACTTCTCATTGCAAGCTTGTTTATTTGTTTTTGGAAATCATACTTTCAAGAATGGTGAATATCTCCATCCATTCAAATTTTGTTGGTTTTGGTCGCTTAATTTAATCTTCAGCTTGCTTAACTTGATATAAAAACTGTTTTCTTGCATGGAGAGTTGGAAGAAGAAATATATACGACACAGTGAGTTGGTTTTCGACTAGTGTAGATTGAAGAAATCTTTGTATAGGCTGAAACAATCTCCTCGTTAATGGTATATGAATTTTGATCACTTCATGGTGGAGCATAAGTACACTCATAGTCAATTTGACAATTGTGTGGTTTGTTTATCTATTTGATCTTGTATGTTGTTGATATGTCAATTGCTTCCAAGAAACAAGTGGAGATTGATAAGTAACGATCAATTACTGGTTATCTGTCCACTATGGCTAGTGGACCTATTTGTTGGCGTTCAACATTGTTGTCTACTGTTGCTGAGCATATGACAGTCACTCCCATATTGGTACATTATCTCATATTGGTACTTGAATTATCTTGATTTATGTGTGCTAGTGTTGCTTTGATTCATGTATGAGAATTAGTATTGCTATATATAAAAATTTGTCTAACATCGTTTTAAGATGTGGAGTCATAGTCATTTTGTATTTGACGCGAGGAAATTGGGAAGAACTTTGTAACATCGAATTTGTAGTGTGAGAGTGTGAGATACACTTGTAAACACTTTGGTTTGTGATTAGCTATCACCCGTGAATGTAGGAAAATTTCTTACTTCCGAACCATGTAAATCTTTGTGTCTCTTTGTTTAATTTATATTTGTGGGTGTGTGAGTACGATCGATCTTGCCTCCGCTTCCGTCACAACAATTGATATCAAAGAATTTTGGTTGTGGCATTTTTACGAATGGTTTACAATCTTGATAATTCTTAAAAATAATATAAGGGTAGACTTAATGAATCACAATCCACCCCCTTTTGGGGCAAGCGTCCTCGTTGGCACGGAGAGGTTTTCGTACCCTTATAAGAATGTTGGTTTCCCCTCTCCAACCGATGCGAGATCTCACAATCCACCCCGTTGGTACGGAGAGGTTTCCACAAGAAATGCTTGGTTCCCATCTCCAACCGATGTAGGATCTCACAATCCACCTTGATGCCGCAGAGAGATTTCTACCCCCTTATAAGGAATGTTTGGTTCTCCTCTCCAACCAATGTAGGATCTCACACTCCACCCCCCTCGGGACCCAGCGTTCTCGCTGACATAGAGGAGTTTCCACACCCTTATAAGGAATGTATGGTTCCCCTTCCCAACCGATGTGGGATCTCACAATCCACCCCCTCAGGGGCCCAACATCCTCGCTAGAACACTGCCTAGTGTGTGACTCTGATACCATTCGTAACAGCCCAAACCCACAACTAACCGATATTTTCTGCTTTAACTTGTTACGTATCACCGTCAGCCTCATGGTTTTAAAACGCATCTGTTAAGGAGAGGTTTCCACAACCTTATAAGAAATGTTTCATTCTACTCTCCTCTCCAACCGATGTAGAATCTCACAGCTAAACACCAAACTTTATCCATATACCATAAACCCATTAGGTTATTTCTTGAACATGATCACCCATTTGTAACCTACATATTGTTCAAAATTACATTAATAACCTCAGATTTATCATATAATAAATAGTGTTAAATTGCATATAAAATAATCAAAATTATTATTAAAAATAAAATAATTAACTACGAGATTTTATGGCATAAAGCCCAACTGATCAGATAAGTTACGGGTGTACATGGGTCGGGTCGGGTTGGGTTGAGAGAATTTTTTGGAACAACCCAAAAGTTAGGGTTGGTTGGATTGGTAACCCAACCTAAGCCGAAAATTTTGACAACCTAGCCCTTTATTGGATTCAGGTCGTTCCATTTGTTAAAAAAAAAAAAAAGAAAAAAATTTGTTTTGAATAATTGCATGGATATTATGACCTACAAGTTAGGGATTTAATTAATTATCTATATCAATAGTACATAGATTTTAAACTTTCAAAAACTCCGACCTGCCGGATTTGAACCAGCAACCTAAGGATGGCTTTAGGACTCTTCAACCACTGCAGTCCTCCGCTCTACCAACTGATCTAAGGTCAGACTCGTATAAAAATCATATACCATAATATAAACAAAATCGACAAAATTAATATATATATATAAAAAAAAAACTAAATTAATAAAAATATCGAAGCAGCCACCGGTACGAAATTCAAAAACTCGAACATCATTTTGGTCGTGGCATTTATACAACATTTGGAACCTCCCATTGAAATTTTTTGCTTTCATAAAGAACTTTATTTGTATTGGGTTTTACAATTTGAAACCCATTTACATATGATTTCTTAAAGTGCCTTCACTGTGTTTGATTACATATGCGTAGGTGCCAAATTCTCATACATATGATAATACGAGCTTTAATCCATTCTTGAAGAATTTGTGCAAGGACCAAGGTAAGAAGGTGAAGTTAGATAGGTTGCAGCTCGCCCTAAGAATTTGTTCAAGAACCTAGTTTGACACACACATAGGCTTTGGGCCATGTGTCGGGGTGCTTGTCCTTCGAGACATGCTTTGTGTTGGATGAACACAACTCTCCACAATGGTATGATATTGTCCACTTTGAGCATAAGCTCTCATGGTTTTTTTTTGGGCTTCCCCAAAAGGCCTCAAGCCAATGGAGATAGTATTCCTTGATTATAAACCCATGATCATTCTCTAAACTAGCGGATGTGAGACTTTTATCCAACACCTCCGCTCGAACAAAGTGCGCCTCCCCTTAATTGATAATAAACTCATGATCACTCCCTAAATTAGGGGACGTGGGACTTTCATCCAACACTTTGCACCTATAGGACTCGTTGCTTCACTATGGATGTTCAATGTATAATATGACTAAATTTGTTCTGCCATATACTTGGAGATTACTAGATATATAGTATGCATACACATAATAATCCTATGCCACATAGCATTAAGCTCTAAGAACCACTTTTTTTAACCATACTTCTCTTCGGTTCTTGAACTTCTCGATAGGAAAAATCTACCTCCACAATGATATGATATTATTCATTTTGAGTATCGGCTCTTCGGACTTTCTTTTGGTCTTTTTGTTTTTTCTGTTTTTTTTTTTTTTTTTTTAAATAGTGTTTCTCAAATATACTCATGATCTTTCCTTTAATGAGCTAATGTTAGACGCTAACAATTTTCAACACTTCTGCCTTATTATATTATGTTGAAGGTGAGAACATCCTATGTAGCACGAATACGTCATAAATTGCCTCGACATGCCTTTGACAAGATCAACTTTGCAAGCCCCTCAACCCGTCTCTACTTACGTGGACTCGAATTACAAAAATCAACCACCATCTCCACCTGAGGTGTTGTTCTTCCTTCCACTTCTTGTACCATGAACTTGCCCTCTACTCATTTTTCTTCTTATCGAACCATGTTTTGCAATTGCCATCCCAGCATCATCTTTCACTTCAAATCTCGGTGTCTAATGAAGCTTACCAATAATCCTAAACGAACAAAAATAAATTTTTAATAGCTCCATTAATGATTAGCTGGAATAGCTCAGTTGGTTGGAGCGTGTGGCTGTTAACCACAAGGTCGGAGGTTCAAGCCCTCCTTCTAGCGATATCTCTCTCTCTTTTATCTTCTTTTTCTTGTTTGAATGCATAAGCAGCTAGCAATAAAGACTCTTTTCATAGATCTCAGTTACATGCAATCTGAAAGAGGAGAATTGAACTCGGCTTCCGTTACGTCATTAGTTGGGATTCAATTCTCGGCTTCCGTTACGTCATGTATGTGAATGAGTTAAGTTTGACTGATCCTCCATTGCACCCACGATTGAGACTGAAGGAAGAGTTGCGAGATCCCATATTGATTGGGGAGGAGAACGAAACACCCTTCATCATGTGAAAGACGCTTTTTAAAAATCTTGAGAGGAAGCTCGAGAGAGAAAGTCCAAAGAGGGCAATATATGCTAGGGACGGATCTAGGCTGTTACAGTTAATAAGTTGGTTCAAGGTGAAACCAATAAATAGCTAACCATTTAATTTGAGAGTTAAATGAATCATAATCATAGTCATGAATTGGATTGAGGTGCTACTTCATAAAGTTTTGATTGGGCAGTAAGGTGTCTTCTAGTCTAAACCTCATTTATGGGAGGTTAGTTGGCGGACCCTCCCACATGACCATAAAGTCACCAGAGTCTGGGGGAAGCGATCCTTGTGTGGCGGCCAACTATTGGATTAACCTACATGATCCCATGCACCCATCTCAATAATAGTTTTACGTCTAAGTGGTCTTGTTCAAGAGACACTTGACAATTTTCACAAAGTTAGGGACACCTAATTGCATACTCTTGCTGACCTATACTTGGCTCGATGGTACAGTATCGGATTAAAAACTCGACGGTATGGGTACTGGAGTGGAAACGGTAGCAGAGACCCTATTAACACCATACATATTGCTAACAACTTGAAAAAGTTACCTTTGTTGTTCTTAAATATTGTGAAAGTCTACTTGGTTCTTAAGGGCATCTAGACAATTTAAATCTTGTCTCTCGTTTTCAAGATGCTTAAGACTAACTCTTCGAGTTATTCCATTCTTTGAGTGCACACAGGTTTAGACCTTGATTACTTTTACTATGTTACATGATTAGAAGGGGTACTTTTGATAAAATATGCTAGATGACATAATATAGTACACCAAGAAATGCTTCAGTTGCCAACAGGGAAAAGTTAAAAAGGCCTAGATCTCAGAACTCCTCGAACCCTTGTTGGTGCCAACAAGACCTTGGGAGAGTGTGTCACTAGCCTTCATCACACACTCAAAGGTTGGCAAACAGGAAGTCAGGTCATCGTCGACTGATTCTCGAAATATGTCGCGTTCATACTCACGCCCAAGATATGTTCAGTCGAATTGACTGACCAACTATTCTTCAAACATATTTATCAAGACATTTTGGACGAATTAATTCGAGTTCTTGAAGGCAACTTCGAATATCTCATTGAGTTACCATCTCCAAACTAATGGATAGACCAAACGATTCAATTGTTTGTTGGAAGAATATTTACGACACTTTGTTTAGGCATGTAAAAGCAAATTGGATGCAACACTAGATGTGGTGCAATTTTCTTTATTTGCCAAACTAGTTCCTCGACCGGGAGGAATCCCTCGAAAATTGTGAGCCGAAGACAACCATCCCTATGCCATATCATTAACCACCCATATGTAGGGAAGAATCCTCAAGCCCAAAACTTCAAAAATGGAAGAAGGAAGTACTGTCCCGTCACATTTCAGGTAGAAGACTAAGTTCTCATCAAGTTGATTCTAGAATAGATCAATTTCCGCATCACAAAGGACTAGAGGCTTGTCTAAAAATACGAAGGACCGGGTGAAGTTCTCAAGAAAATTGGAGTTACATCTTATAGGGTGGCATTGCCCACCTGGATGAAAATCTATATAGTAATCCATGTGAGCAATCTAAAGCCTTACCTCAACAATATCCAGAGCCGCAATATCATTGTAAAACCTAGAATAGACCTCAAACAGAAAGAAAACAAAGAAGTCAAGCTAATCCTAGCTAAGAAAGTTAGGAAAGTTAGAAGGTCTGTACAGAATGTTTGAGAATTGTTTGTCAAATGGAAGAACCTCCCTACAGAGGAAACAAACTGAGAACGTGACCAAAATCTGGACTCTGTCATGACCTACATTGTAGATTTTGAACTTTGTTAGTTGACAAGGACGTCAACCAATTAGGCGGGCGAGGATCTCATGGTCATGTTTGTCCAAGACATATTACCCATTGCCGCATGCTCCTGACATGCCAAAGCCTTTCTACTTGCTTTCATGTTGTGTTACTTTCTTATTACATTTTATGTTGTATGACCATTCGTCGAAATCATGTTTACTTCTTTCAGACTGCCTTAAAATGTACCATACCGGGACCAAGTAATCATCAAACCTCTCTGGACCAAGTATTGTAATTGTTCTTAACTTTCACAATGCTTTCTTTCAACTCGCCTTCAATGATTTTTCTCGTCCATATTTACTAAAACCTTTTCTCTCAAAACGTGGCTCGAGGCTCGACATAAATAAGTGATATTCGATAATAACAATTATCTAATAAGACATTCAAATCGTTACAACAAAAATAACTTAATAAAAACATTTTAAACTATACGAGTTCATTTAATAAAAGTAAAACATATATAAATTTCACTGAACAGTTAACGCATACGTCTCTGCTGTACCTTCTGTATGCACGATAAAATTCCCATTGAAGCAACACCATTGCCAAGAGTAAGCGGCAGAACAACGGCGACCCGGGGTATCATCGGCTCCGGTGTCAAAGCTTTTACTGACGACACATAAGACGAGAGCATGCCGCTTAATGCGAAGACCAAAGTGAAGTACAGAGAGTTCCTGGAAACTGATAGTGTGTTGGCAGGCAACTCATTCAATAGCGCTATAAATTGCAACATTGAAACTATCATGCACACTGTTACGCCAACCATGAATTTGGTTAACTCAGCTGGGAATTTTGTGGCCAATATCGATGTCCCTGCTACATAACTTTGGGACACACAAAATTTTGTCACAAAAAAATTAGGTTTTCATAGTGTTAAGAATGAGAAATAGAATTGGGGTCGAAAGTATGATCTTAGTGATTACAAACGTTTAAATACAATATAAACTATCAACTAATACAAGAAAATATAGGATACAAACTATCAACTAATACAACTGCTAAATTTTGTAAATAAGATAAAATATACTATTAATCAAATCCTAAGATAAAATATACTACTAACAACTCTCAAAAATAAAGAAAAAATATTAACTGATATCTGCTCCATAACTAATTATTAAAATACATTTTCCAAATATCATATCTTAATACTCCCCTCAAGTTGGAGAGTGTATGTCAATCACACCCAACTTGTCCTTTAAAAGATCAAACTGATGTCTTCCCAAATCTTTAGTGAAAACATCTGCCAATTGCATTTTCGTCGAAATATAACACGGTTTGATGATTCCAGCTTGTAACTTTTCTCGAACTATATGGCAATCTACTTCAATGTGTTTCGTACGTTCGTGAAAGACTAGATTGGCTGCTGCATGTAATGCTGCTTGATTATCACAATATAATAATACTGGTTCGGGCAGTGTAACATTCAAGTCTTGAAGAATGTATCTTAACCAAGTTAACTCTAAACAAGTATTTGTCATAGCTCGATACTAGGCTTGTGCGGATGATCTGGACACATTAGTTAAGACTTCCAAGAAATAATTGAATTTCCGAGGAAAATGCAGAACCAAAAAATAGACCGTCTGGAGTTCGACAACCACCCCAGTCAGAATCGCAATATGTTTGTAATCTTAAATTGTTTTTAGATGGTAATAGGAGTCCTTGACGAGGAGTACCTTTGATGTATCTCAGAACCCGAAGAGCTGCCTCCCAATGTGGTTTTCTTGGTTCATGCATAAATTGACTACGCATACGAACTGAATAAACTATGTCAGGCCAAGTAACGGCCAAATATATTAATCTGCTAATCAACCGTCTGTATTTACTTTCATCATCCAACACCTTCCCTCGAGCAAAGTACACCTCCCCTTAATCGAAGCTCGACTTCTTTTTCTTTTGGAGTCTTAGTTCTTTTTTACTATGCCTTCAAGGAGGCTCGGCTCCTTTTCTTTTGGAGTTCTTTGTTCGACATTTGAAGATTTACCAATCTATTGGCACGACCAAGTTTAGGGCATGGCTTTGATACCAAGTTTGACACCTACACTCGTTTAGAGTCTCTAAAGGGACAATCTACATAGTCACATGTAGCTATTATTATAAGCAAACTTCATTAAGTAGAAGTGTTCATCCCAACAACCAGCAAAGTCTATAACACAACGTCTTCAACATGTCCTTTAGAATCTAGTTCAACCTCTCAGTTTATCCTTGCATATGTGGATGAAAAGTCGTACTTAACCTCAGCCAGAGTGTTCTTAGTTTATTGGATTTAGATTAACGATAGTAAAGTTCACTTTATTCAATAACAATCTTTACTGAATAAACAACAATAATAACTCTATTGAAAATAGAATATGTTTTTATTTACAAACTATGATTTTTAGGACATAAAACCCAACATTTTTTTTTGTTTATATTTAGTTCAAATTAAATCAATTTTATCCTCTATATTTAATATATTAAATATTAATTTAAACTTTTCAAAAATTTTATTTTAACTAAAACTAAACTTATAGAGTTACTGTAAGCTAAAAATGATTTAAAATAATTAATTAATCTCTTTACTATTAGATTTATAATTGAATTATTATGCACGATAGGAAAAATTGTCTCCATTGATATAATCATTACAAGCAAGTCGATCATTCACGAGTTGTTCGAAATTATAGATAGGTCAAAAGTCCTTTTTACCCCTGTAATTACATATTTTTACTTTAAATATCACTAATTATTTAAAATAATTTGTCTATGATCTAATCATAAATCAAGTCATTTTTGGGTCTGAGAGGGCAGAGCCTTGTTCAAGTCTCAAAATCAACACTCAAGGGAACTACTCATCTGCTTACCCCTATATGAGAAGGATTGGATTACATCTTGTGAAATTATGTTCCTATCTCCATATTTGATAAAATCCCCAAAATGGTATGCATATTGAATGGGCTACAAAAAGAACAAGCTCACAGACAGAAGTTCATTACTCATTTAGGATTAAGATCGAGTTGCATATAACCACCGTGTGAAAACATTAATCTTCTCAACTAACAGATTTATAAATAGATATTAAATATTTCGTGACCTAGTCTTATATAAACTCATTGTATATAATACCCAAAATCACATGTCTTCACATAGACGATTTAAAACAAATATTTATAACAATTACAAAGTGGGCCGTATCAACAATGTTATTAGGATAAGACACCCAAACTTATCCATATACTATAAACCATTTGAGATATTACTTGAACACGATTCTTCGACTATGAGAGAGAGACTTGACTAATCGTTTATAGGCCCATTGGACCATACCTAAAGCTAGTCCAGAAGAATATCGGTAAAAGAAAAAGGCCCAATTAGGCCCATTGGATCGAGGAGAGCCCACCTACGAAGTTAGCCCTAAAATTTGGGCAAATCGAGAATATGTCTGCCATTAGCATTTCCCTATATAAGATGTCCACAACCCACGGCCACGTCTTCAGATCATATCCTTTTTTTTCTGTCTCTCACTATCCTCTCATCTGAACCCTAGCATCGATCTCCCTCACCACCGAGGGCTTTTCGACACTACTTCAATACGTCTTTCCTGCTCACCACCATGGCGGAGGAAGTCGTTGTAGCTACCGGAGCGGCGAGTCCCGAGCCCTTGGATCACAAACGCAAGCTTGCAGATTTGGACAATGAAGCCACTGAAGCCCCCCAGGAGAACCATGGCGAGCCCAATGAGGAGTCTCCTGCTTCTGACAACGCTGACGTTGCAGTTTCTGACGAATCGGAGGCCAAGCGGCCTCGTCTCGACGGAAAGCCGGAGGAGAATGGTATCTTCTTTCTTCTTTGTATGTTGCAGCTTTCTATGTGTTTTAGGCCTTTTTTTTTAAAACCATGGAAATATCGGATGTATATTTGTGGACTTTCTCCGTCTCTCTTCGTTTCTTCTTCTAATACTTGTTAGCTGCTGCCGGAAAATGCTGCGTGGTTTTCGTAGTGCATAATTTTTTTCCCCTCAAACCATACCCCTGGAAGTCGAGAAGCGTAAGGAATTCTATTTTCTACTGCTGCTTTGGTTATATTTCAAATATCTTCGATCCTCGTGATTTCTGCAAGGAAATCGAACTTTATTCTTCAAGGTTTAGAACTGAATAATACTTTCCTTCCCAACGCCTCGTGAAATGGCTACTGGTGCTGCATCTATCAACTGGACTACGCCAGATATCCAGCTAGATATGCCTATTTTCATTTTACTACCTCATTTCAGGCGTGAGATATTTTAACACACTGAAGTTCTATGGTACTTGGACGTTGTTTCTGTTCTGAGCTTCCTGGGGTTTAGTGAATGCCGTTTTCCCCGTTTTCCGTTGAAAGATGGAAGCATTAGTTCAACAAAGAAAGTACCGGCAGGATTCTTAGGTTCAAGGAGAACGTTCTGACATGTGCCCAACAAGTATTTGATACATATTGAATGTCTTCAACAATTTTTTAGTAATGTCCAACTAGTGTCCTAGTTTGATGCGTTTATATGTTCTTTAAAAATCATTTCTGGCTGATTATGCTAGATTTATAATTTGAGTTTTGGAAATTGGATTATGGTTATGAAGGTTCTTCGGTGAGGTACTGAGGTGGATTTCTTAACAAAAGTTCAACTCATTTTTGCTGTGTTCATTTTAATTTACTATTTAACCAATTGATATTCAATCAATGTTTCATGGAAGTAGTATATTATTATTTATTCTTGTTGCAAATTACAATATCTTAGTATTTTGCTTTCTTCTACAGCTAGTGAGAATGGGCATAAAAAAAGGATGGTGGAGGAACCGGCTAAGGAAGATGATACATCTGAAGAGGACTCAGAACATCCTGCTTCATTGGAGGAGGTTTCTGAAAGAGAGGAAACTGAAAAACCCACTGCAGAGCCTAATGAAGCAGGTGATGCTCTGGATTCTGCGGAGGAAACAGAACAACCTGCTTCATTGGAGGAGGTTCATGAAAAAGAGGAAACTGAACAGCCCACTGCAGAGCCTCATGAAGCAGGTGGCGCTCAGGATTCTGCTGCAGAAATCTCTCAGGAGGTCAAAACTCAAGAACTCTCTAAGGAGGAAAATCAACCTCCGGTAGTTGAGGCTGCATTGCCCCTGCAGCAGGAGGATGGTTCTAATTCTGAGCATGGTCAACCATCATCAGTGGCCGAAACAACAACATACAGGATGGAAGTTCCAAATAGTAAGGTGTGAACTTGCGAGATATTAAAATTTGATCATAGGATTGATATTGAAGGTTGATGTTGAGTTTACTTACATGTTTTTTAAACAATATGTTTCCACCTTCAACCTCAAGTTACTGATATTAATTTCCTTTTTAGGGTTAAATTACAATTTTTTCATGAGCTTTTGGAGTGGTATCTGATAAGTTCCAAATGTTTGACTGTGGCTGTTAGAATCCTTAATTGCAGAAGTGTCTAATAAGCTAATGAATTTTTAATTGTGTCCAAAATGTTTTTTTGAAGTTTAAGGGACCATCAGACACAAAATAAATTGTTTATAGATGTTATAGTCAGTTCTTAAGGATTTGGGACCTATATACTTTTTAAATTTAAGCCTTGTTAGACACAACTTTGAAAGTTTGAAGACCAAACTTATAATTTAACCTATTCTTTTGATGAAAGCTATGCTGCAAGTGTAGTGCCTAGGTGGCTAGAATACAGAAGATGAGCTCGTAAGAAAACATGGCCTGGATGTTGAAAAATTTACTTCTGATCCATCATCAAGTTTTTTCTGATAATTAGGATTTAGTTAATAGTTGGCCTATTTACTGCAGGTTGGTGTTCTCATTGGCAAGGCTGGAGATACTATTAGATACTTGCAGTACAATTCTGGTGCTAAGATCCAAATCATGAGGGATTCAGATGCTGATCCAAATCGTTTAAGTAGACCTGTAGAAATAGTTGGAACTTCGGAAAGTATAAAAAAGGCAGAGGAGTTAATTAATGCCGTGATTGCAGAGGTATTTACTCTTTTTATTATTAGTTTTTATTTATATGCCATTATGCTTGTATTTTTTCCACTTCTCCTGATTTTTTTCAGTGACTAGTATTTTTCATTTAATTGTTGTTTTAGCATCTGTTGGAGGTTTGTTGTCCTGATATTGAATTATTGAGTAAATTTTATTTTGTCATAGGCTGATGCTGGTGGATCTCCATCACTCATAGCCAGGGGCCTTACTTCATCACATTCTATGGCAACTGCCGAACAGATTCAGATACAAGTCCCAAATGAGAAGGTTGGAATCCTAATTTATGTGGATTGCTTATCAACTGGTTCTCTCAATAGCTTACCTGATTTTCTTTACCTAGGTTGGTTTAATTATAGGAAGAGGTGGGGAGACTATCAAAAGTCTGCAGACCAGATCTGGTGCACGTATACAGGTAGTTGATATGTTGCAAACCGATCTATCTTTATGGTACATGCTAATTAATTTTTATGGTTTAATATAACCATCGTGCCTGACTTAGATCTGATTTTCATGTAGTTGATACCCCAAAATCTTCCAGAAGGAGATGAATCTAAGGAAAGGACTATTAGAGTTACTGGTGATAAGAAGCAGATTGAAATTGCTACAGACATGATAAAAGAAGTTATGAATCAGGTATGCTTTTAACACATCACCTTTCCTCCAGACATTTTGGTCCTTGTATCCCTAAATCCTTACTTGGAATTATGACTTTGATTTTCTGTATCATAAAAATGCTTTTAGCATGTTCATATCATCTAAATTTGGCCTTTGCTTACTTTTATTAATTTTTGGATTTGAATTATTAGTATGTTCTTTCTGTACCATACATAAGTTCATTCCATGAATATGGTTCATTCTTGGTGATATATCTATGTATATTTTCATTTCTGTAATTTTTTTTTATTATTTTCAGCAGTTTTGCTATTATTGGTACCTAATCTTGCTTACCAGTCTTGTCTGAGACTAGAGATTAAGGTTCTGAAGTAACAGCGTTAAGATTATCATACAGATTAATCTGCTCAGTGTCAGAGAAGCAAAATATTAGCATCTATATGCTATATTATATAGTTCTAGGTGTGGAAGGTGTGTTGTATTTTTGTCCACTTGATGTCATTGATGGAACAGTGCTAGATTCTTTTCAATCATGCTGGTTGAGTATATAAATTTGGCCGGGTTTAACAATCACTGCTATGGGAAACAGTATGCAGATTTTGTATGATTATCTTTAATGGGATTGGGGAAATCACTTGACTGGTGGTCCTAATAGCTTGTGAAATCAATGAATGGTCTATGCAAAGATCACATGAATGTTCTAGGAAAGATCTTATACTGAAATCCAAGATGCCGGTTGCCATAATTTATCTATCATAAAGGTGTCAAACTCGAATTGGTTGGCTTTAAAACTGCAGATTACAATATTGCCTTTTCCATGGGGTCGACATTGCTTTCTTGGTGTAGCAATAGCCAACTACTTTTCACTCCCATCCACTGAAGAGAGGTATCAGGCATTAAATCTCGCGATTGCAGGATGTTAATAGTTGGTAAGATTGCTTCAAGATTTCAAACTAAGAATAATTGAGTAAGAATGTATTGCATTAACCTTAGTGCTCATTAGTGGACCCATGTTCTATGCTTGAGATTGTGTTGGAAGAAAGTAATGCCTGGTTGAAGTCATGATGCTTTCATTTGCATGGGACCAATAGTATTCAAAGCTGATACCATTGACTGAGGCATCATAGGCATGGAAATTTGGTTCATGCCACCTTAACTGCACTATAGCAACATAATCGCTTTAAACTAACGGCAATCAATATCAATGTAATTATTTGTTGATATTTTCCTTTTTTCCTGGATGATCTGTCTGACAGTGAAATGCTCAGCATGTGTTGGTCACTACTTCAGAATGAAAGAGATAAGATTTAGTTGTGAAGTTGATGCCGGTATATCTGGCATCTGTTTAGAAGAATCACCATCTATTTGATGAAACAGAACAATGCATGTGTGAGATGCCAGAGTTCAAATGTTAATCTCTCTCAGACCATGATTTTGTCATCACTAGACTTTTTCTGCGCTTTTCATCCTTTTCCTAAGAAGCTTTTCAAGTTTGTTAATGTTTTTATGATTTGAGGGCATGTTTTGTTAGTTGTAATTTGACTACTTCACTACACGACCTTTTGAATTATTTGGGCAGTTGTAATTGGCGCTTCTTTTCTTTTTAACTTAGAAGCCATGCTAACCTGGGTGCTCCCTGTTCTGATATTTATGAATGCTTTTGTATATCTTAAATCCCTGTTGAAGTACTTGTTCCCTTGCATGCAATGGTTTAGAGCGATATAATACATCTGGTATTTTATTGGTTTGATCTTCAATGATATGATCTATCTGGTATTTTCTTTGTTATAAAGCCTTTTACCTTACTTTTATTTCTTCTGAACATCAGAATGGTAATTTGCTGAGTTTTTAATGTTTTTGATTCATCTTGCTTATTTTCTGGAACTAATATGTACCAGGGGCTCACCCAATGTTCTTGAACAAGAGATTTGGATCACCAAGTTCACGCTGCTCATTTACTTTATTTATTCCTTTTACTAGCTTATAATCAAACTGTTGATTAATAATTTCCACGGTTTACTTACTCATCTTTTTGTTTGTCCTTGGAGTAGACTGTGAGGCCTTCACCACACTCCACTGGTTTTAACCAACAGGCTTACCGGCCCCGTGGTCCTGGTGGTAATCAATGGGGTCAACGGGGTCCCCATCCTTCACATCCTGCAGCATATGATTATCCACACAGAGGACCTTATCCATCTCATAATACCCAGTATCAGCATCCTGCATTTGGAAACTATCCTCAACAAATGGGTGGTCCTCGGAGCAGTTATAGCTCTGGTTGGGAGCAAAGGCCACCCCCCAGTATGCAGGGGCCACCGCCAAGTTCGGGTGGTTATGACTACTATGGTGGAAGAAGCCATTATTCAGATGCTCCACCTTCTCATTTCCCTGGTGCTATGCCTGCACATGCTCCTGGCCCTTCTCCTGCTCCAGCTCTCGGTCCACCACAAACTCAGTCCAGTTACAACTATAGTCAGCAGCAAAACCAAGGTTATGGGCATGCTGCTCCCTATTCTCAGGCTGCTCCTCATCAGAGCTATGGCCATGGATATGAACAGAAATATGATCATCATGCTCCATCGCAGAATCCATATGGTGGGCATGGGAATGCTCAGCAACTTTACCCTCAGGCTGGGGCTCAACAGGTATACCCTGGACAACAACAGTATGATAAGCCTCCATCATATGGTGCTCCAGCGCAGGGACCTCCTCCCCAGTCTTATGGCGCTCCTAGGGTTGGTCAGCCTGGAGAGCCTTATCAAGGTGGGTCTGCACCTGCTACATATGGGCAAAATGTGCAACCTCAACAGACGTATCAATACCCAACTGGTGGCTCTACTCAGCAGTATCCTACCCCCTATGGCATACCAAACACAGATGGTTACAACCAGGCACCTGCTGCTGCCGCTGCTGCCAATTACCACCCGCAGCAGGGCAGCCAGGCAGGTTATGGTCAACCTGGTGTACAGCAACTGTCTGCCTATGGCCAGCAAGTAGCTCCTGCTGCCGCATATGAGCAGTATCCAACCACGCAACAGGGTTATCCCGAGCAGGCTGCTGCAAATACTGCTGGATATGCTGCATACCAAGCACCTCAAGATCCCGCTGCATATAGCAGTGCCCAAGCAACTGCTGCAGCAGTTTATTCTGCGCCAGCCAGTGGGCAGCCCACTTATCCTCAACAGACTGCAGCTCAGCCAAGCTATGATCAGTCAGTTCCACAATCAGGCGGGTATGGAACTGTGCCTTCAAGTGCTCCTGTAGGTTACGGGAAGAGTGTGTCGCCACAGCCACAGCCTCAGCCGCAGCCTGGGTATCCACAGTATGATTCTACTCAAGTTTATGGGGCAAGTCGTTGAATTTTTGATAAATTAGGTTTAGGATCGTTGGTTGTGTAAGCAGTAAGGAAGAGAGGAGAGGAGAGGAGAGGGTGTTATTAATGTGTTGAACTTGTTCAATCCGCCGTGTAGGGGATTGACTGTTGTATTTGCATTGCCTGCCTTCATATCGACCAAGTTATTAAAAGCATTCGGTTTATATATGTTATGATGTACGAGCTTGTTCATTAATTGATTAAGTAGAATTCTCATCACCCTGTGTGTTTTAGTTTGTGCCTTTAAATGTCAATTTTACGTTTCAAATTCAGGGTGAAGATTGAAACCAAGGTGATGTTGGCTAAAGAAACAGGCATGGAAATATTTAATCATAGCTCTTCTCTCGAACAAGCTAGAGGACAAAATAGGTGAAACATAATTAATTATTTTTGTATTTCTTTTTGTTTCTATGTTTTGTAACCATTGGTTTATGTAACCGTCGGTATATATCACGTCTATTTATTTTATGTAAGCCTATATTAATTTGTCATTACATTTTTCAAATATCTAAGGTACACCAAACATGTACAATATATTTTTTAGGTAAGGAAAAAAACAATTATATATTTTTCACATATTTATATATTTCTATAAGCATTGTTGTGTTGTTGTATATGTTATTTAGTCATTTTCTAATTAACTTATAATAAATATTAGAAAAGAATATTTCATATTGTAATGTTACATTATTATTAAGATGCAAATTTTTAGTTTTGAAGATACAAGTACGGTGTCTTAATTATAGTTCTATGCTCAAGTTTGGAACATCATATTTTCTCAAAGAAAAAGTCAAGAACACTGACTAAATAACCAAACGTTGATGGATAAAATTGAATATATTAAAAGGTTAAAAATAAAATTGGAAAAAGAAGAAGACAAGCATTAGTTACAATACAAAATGATACATACAGCCAGTACAAAGTATATAACTTATTCTTACAACAAGAAAATGCGTTGTGCAACATATTCCCTTGAAAAAAAACCACATATAAAGGAACTTTCTTAAACCATTTAATTAGAGTGATTTGAATTGAGTAGTTAGGCTGACCTCTTACAAATGAAATCATAAGCAACCTCCACAACACTCCTGGGTTTAGCTTCCTCAGAAGGCAACTTCAAGAGAGATGCAACTTTCAAGAAAGCAGCATGTTGTGTGGAAAATAAGCATGATTCTTCACTCTCAGAAAGCTCTTTTCTTGGAACTTTGTGCTTCTTCAGAAGAGTAGGCTTCGAAATCGCCCACTGCATTGCCCAAATCGCCAATGGCCTCATGTACCCCAAAGATCTATACTTATCATCTATGTCCCATGCTTCTGGGGTTTGAAATGAATACCTGAACAGGATTTCAGAACAAACAGATATCAAATTTCTTATAAGTTCAAGAAAAGTGGCTTAAAAACCAGTGGAATTCCAGAATATAAAGAACAAAATGTGGTACCCGAGGCCATCTTGACCCCAAGCAGCTTGATGAATGCCCATTGCAGTCTGGAAGCCTGTTTCCACCATTCCTTCTTGAATCATTGAGGCAGCAACAGAGTATGTAACTCCAGCCCAAATCTCCTTTGGCTGCAATATGGATCTATCAACCCTTCCATCTGGAAACATCCCGTTTACTGCCCCGCGTGTTCCTCCCTTCACCTTCATGACATTGAAATTGAATATCTTTTCAAGTGTACTCCTTATCTTCTCTTCATCAACAATGGGACAAAGCCCACATGCTCTAGCATACCTGTGTTTTCAGAATGTGAAAGATTGTTAGTGGCGAGTCTCACATCCGCTAATTAAGGAGATAATCATGGGTTTATAAGTAAGGAATATATCTCCGTTGTTAGGAAGCTTTTTGAAAAACTCAAAAGTAAAGCCACGAGAGCTTAGGCTCAAAGTGAACAATATCATACCATGGTAGAGCGTCGAGATATTGCTAACAAAACACAGTCAAGTTACTACTCAATCCATCCTCTTAACAGAGACAGCTCCAAAATCATGCAAATTCAGCCAGGCCACAAGAGATAAAGAAATGTAAAAGCAAGAAAAGTAAAAGGTGATCAATAAAAGCTTGTTCACTCACCATTGTCCTGCCAGTTGATCAGCTTGAATGGACGAGCTCCAAGGACCACCACTATTGTCATAGTTGAAGTAAGAGCCATTCCATAACGTATCATAAACACCTCTTGCCTTCTGATACTT
Source organism: Cucurbita argyrosperma subsp. sororia (assembly GCA_018691285.1). Lineage (NCBI taxonomy): Eukaryota > Viridiplantae > Streptophyta > Magnoliopsida > Cucurbitales > Cucurbitaceae > Cucurbita > Cucurbita argyrosperma. Next base: position 5,141,792 of record CM031881.1, on the reverse strand, counting down.
GATCCAAAAGTAGTGAGCAGCTGCTTCATCATCAACCTCATAAGCCAATGCTGAAGCCGCCTGAAGAGCAGCCACCCACAGCCCACCGCAGTATGCACTCACACCCTTCACAGTCCAAACATCATAAGTTTGATCAGGAAACCCCTCATTCTCAATCATCCCATCTTTATCCTTATCGAACTGATCCATGAAAGCCAAGGCTACATACACCGAAGGCCAAACAGATTTTGCAAAATTCTTGTCCCCTGTAGCAACCACGTCTCTGTAAACTTGAAGAACGAATTTGGAACCCAAATCCTTCCATCTGGTGACGTTCAAAAGGTTGTAAGCATTTACTTCAAACCAAGGATCGTTGAAGCCAATATCGTGAGGAACAGCACCAATAACCTTGCGAGGATAGTACTTTCCGTCGCTCATGATCTTGGCCTTTCTGGGATCGTGCATCAAAACAGCCGCGGCGAAATCCCTCTGAATGCCGAGTTCGAGTTTGGGGAAAAGCATGATAAGAGCAAAAGAGGAGTAGAAATGGACGTCGAAAGTGTTCCACATTAGGTATTCGCTTCCTTCGACGAGGAGTAACTGGCCGACGTTCTCTTGTAGAGTAGGAAGCAATCTGGTTCCGAGTGCAGCGTTTGAGGGTCCGGCGCCTCCGTGGGCTTGATCGAAGATCTGAGACATTCTTTCGAGAATCTCAACGGCGACGTCCAGGCGGTGGTCGCCGTTGGGTGCTCCATTGGGCTCCGATTTTGTCCTTTCGAGGAAAATCTTTTGATGACTTATGGTTGATAGATTTTGCAGCGGAGGTAAGCCGTCTGAGATCAGGAAATTTGATTTACAAAATCATTTCTTCAAACAAAAGAAAGATATAAAAGGTCGATTGCAGCTCAACAAAATGTATCAACTTATTATTAGAATGCCCAAGGGATAAGTTAGATAAATTGTTTGATGTATGCATTAATCTATGTTATTGAATTTAATAATTATGTATGATCTATGTGATATGTGCACTCATATAGGATTATCCTGATTCCGTGTTAATATGAATACGTTGGACGAGATACCATAAACATGATTTTGTATATGTTATATGATTATACATCATTAACTAGAAATTATTTTCAAACCACTAGATATTCTACTCACAATAATCTTCCCAATACACCTATGCGAGATGTTGATTTTAACAAAGAGGTAGAGGTATGAACTCAAGTTTTATAGGCTATGCGTAGAATGACCCTAGCAGAGTTGAAGTATCTATTGTTACAAACACAAGTCACTAGGCCAAGGCTTCATGCATCATGGTAGTTTCCAAAGAGTGCACCCATGAAGTGATATATCAATTACCAGAAATTGATCTAGGTATAGTGAAAAAAGTTTCTTTAAGTTTAGGCATGTTCTTTTTTAGTTTATTATGATGTCTTTGTTTAGACATGTTTACACTAATGCTCCGTAGCTTACACAAATTTCAATAACCTAAGTCTTCAAAGAGATTCCTAGACTCATTCTTTGTGATGCTTATATAAGTCATAGGAGCTTAACTAGAGACTAAAAAGATAATAAGATAAGCCAACTTTTTGACACCCTTATATAGTAAGCTTTAAACCAAGTTGTCTAAGTATAAGTCTTGGTTAAACAAGATTGAGTCTCTAAACACATTCTAAGGAATGTAGTCTAATGGATCTTCGTAAAGTAGAACTATTTTGTAGTGGGCCTAGACTCATTACGAAGATTGAAAATTTTTAGTCTCTTGATTTCGTAAGATAATGTTGAAGGTTTGTTCAAATGTTTGTAAATTGACTCTGATGGCTTGACGAGACATAACTTTCACTTATAGTAAAGGCTATGAGAAGAGCTTTCAAAAGTTAAACTTGGCAAACCCCAACCCTAGTGTGAAGATGTTCAAGAATATACGAGGCTTAGTAATTTTTAGTAGTGTTTGAGGAAAATGACTAGTTTGCGTACTAAAGTAACATGAGAATGTTAATGTTCCTGGAACATAGATTTATTTTTCCCCTTAATAATTTGAAACTTGCGTCATTGACCATTAATGAGTAGATCCCAAATTGGCTAAATACGAGAGTAGTAGGTCAAATGAATTTCTATCGTTCCTAGTGATCAGCTAAAGAAGATTTTGTACTAAGGGGTTATCCCTCCCGAAAGAGTTGTTAAAGGAACTACCCAAAATTTCTTTTAATGCATAAAGATGGTACCAAGATGTATAATAGTTTCAAGGAGGGTATTTATAGTATATTGTAGGAAAAAAATATGGAACGAAAGATATCATGGTAATTAGTAAAGTACTTAATAGGTCAACAACTGAAAGTTGTGTGACACATGTTTGTTGATTTATTACGACTCTTCAACCGTTCTGGTTGAGAAAGAACAATGTTGTCGTGGACTTAATTTTAGTTTCACATAAGATAGTGAAAGATTATAACATTGTTTGAGTAGCGGGGATGGTCTCAGTCACAAGATTGCATATATTACTTTAAATAATGTTCTCTATCCTATGAAAAAATAGGCAAAACTTGGTATTGATATTAACCGGTCTTCAATTTCACAGACGGTTAAGAACACCAAGTTACCCCTCATGAAAATTTCTTATAATTCAAGCAACTATAGTATGGCACCATTCAAAGCCTTCACAGAAAGTTTTGTAAGTCCTTAAAAGTATTGGAACAAGGGGAGTGAAAGGGAATTATTAGAATCAGAGTTGGTCCTAGTTACCAAAAAAGTCGTATATAAGGTAAGGGTAAGAATGTGTACAATCCAAAATAGACAGAAGAGTTAGGTTGATATAAGGTATAAAAACTTAAAATTCGAAGTAGGTGATAACATGTTCCTAAAGATAGTGTCGATGAAGGGTGTTCTGAGGTCTAAGCATGAATGCAAATTAAACTCACATTTCATTAAGTGTTTTGAAACTTTGGAGAGGATTGGATCAGTGACATATTGGTTAGATTTGTCATCCTTCGTTTCTATTTCTCCTAATGTATTTCACATGTCCATGCATCACTTAAGTGATAAGCTAATCCCATGTGGTAGGATGTAGGTCTTTTCAATTGAACTAGAGCTTAGGTGAGATCCCACCTTAGTTGGGAGGAGAATGAAACACCTTTTATAAGGTTGTGGAAACCTCTCCCTAGCAGACACGTTTTAAAATTTTGAAGGTAAGCACAAAAGAGAAAGTACATCTCGATATAACTTTAAAATAAATTTACTATTTAGATGTTGAAATTTTTTATAATTATGTACAGAAATATTGAGAAATGACAAAACTCATCTTTTTATTCAAAGTTTTGATACTTAGGAAGAGAAGAGGAAAAAAAAGGAAAAAAGAAAGAAAGTATGAGAAGTTTTAGGGATTGAGGAATAAAAAACAAAAGAGAATTAAGAATGTATTCAAGAAACCAGAGTAGAAAAAATATGAGAAATAAGAAATTATTAACTCATATGTTAAATCAGAAGATAGGGAAATAAGGATGATATCAAAGAAAAATAATTTATAGTGTAGATAAATGATTTTGCTACTATTGAAATATTTAAATGTAATTTTGTTCTTATAATTACAAAATATTATTTTTTAATTTTTTTAAAAATATAAAATATTAATAAAATTTTGAGAGTTTAACGATATTTTTAAAACTAAATATCAAACGTTTTAATTGAAAATTAACCATCCATAAATTCAGAGTCGATTTAACATGTGGTTTTTTTGGTTGCCATAGGTATTGTGGTCAATCAATAGATTAAATTTTTAGAAATTTGATTTTGACCCCTACTTTATTTTTTTTAATTAATCTAAACTATTTTATAGCTAAATTAAATTAAAGTTATAGATTAAAAATAATTAAAAACATTTAATGTGTTTTAGAAGGGTAGGGAATTAGTATGGATAGATAGGGTGGGTGAAAGAGGACATTAAAAAGGCTTAAATATTTAAAACCAACCAAATGATAGCACCCATTTTGACCCACAAAGAAACCAAACTATATCATATTCCAAGTCTTAAGAGAGAGACAGAGAGACAGAGAGACAGAGAGAGTACCTGTCCACATTGTTCCACCAGAATTTAGGAAGTATAGCTCATTGAAGAGAGTGACTGGGTACCTACAGCATTATCAAAGAAAACCAGCTATTACTGACTTAATCAATGAGTTGTTTGTTTTGTTTCATACAATTCTCTCCACTCACCATTCAGGAAGCCTCTTGTCTTCTACTATTGGCCTTTGCCATGCTTCTATCTGGCCTTCCCATTTTCCATGTTCTTTTTTTTTTTATTCCATATTTAGTTCACCGATCATCAGTCCACATCACCAACACATTAATATTGTTTGTTAAGCAAACCCTATTTTAGACACACTTACCTAATATAGCATCACGTGCAATTGTCTTAGCTGCTTCTCCGAGCGTTCCGTAAAAGTTAGTATACCGTCTGTCAAAGAGTATTAATTGCTAACACTTTTTTAAAATTAAAATCCAGATTTTCAATTGATCAGCTTTGATAGGAGTAGAGTCAAGATGTGACCTGTGGTATGTCTTTCCATCAAATTTAACTTCTGGACAGTCCCATGCTAACGAGAAGGTGACTGTACGAGTAGATGAAGAAGGAATGCTCACTTTAGCTGCTATGGCTGCTCCGATACTTGACCCTGGTTTTGACCCCTCATGTGGCCCACTACTGCCAAGCTCGTCAAATGACCCATGCTGAAATAATATGTCATATCAAATTATTATGTGCTTGTACGAAGACAAACTTTAAAGTCTTGAATTTTTTGAAATAAAATAAAAGGTGAAGTTGACAATTCCTCCACTCTGTTCCTTTTGGCTTCTGTTGGAAAGAAGAATCAATCATGCATAGGGAGGCTTCTAAGAAATGTCAAAGAATTATCTTTTTTAAAGACAAATAATAAGACACACATAGCTTTTAACATTTTAGAAATGAAAAGAAATTATGAGTTGATTCGTTGATGTTTCTAGATTTTTCTTTTAAAATCATTATCTTAAAGCATTATGAAAGAGTGGTAGGCACTCTACCGACAATTATTTGACCTGGGATCTTTCTAAAGGCTAAAGGAAGGATTGGTGATAGCAAATAAAGAAGTGAACTTTAAGAAAAAATAAAGCTTTTGTTTTGGAAAGCAAAATATATTTTTTTTGTTTTTGGAAATAGTTTTCCAAACAAGCCTAATTTTAAATGCCTTAATTGACTTTAAAGCTATTGTGCTGTTGGATAAAAGAAGAATATGATACTAGTGAAAGCACAACAGAGCATATCAACAAATAATTTAAAAATAGTTGAGAGATAACAAAAGGGAGGATAAAGATCTAACATTCTTAACTTCTTGCCACATATCTTTTGCTGAAATGCCCTCGGAATCACCAGAAATTACGAAGCGAGGACAGACTGAGACGTAAACATCATCCGTTGCCTCTGCTGTTATAGCATACGTTACTGTTGGTCGCCCATTCGCGGTTCTGTTGGACGTAATGCACATTTGTTATGGTAAAAAGAAAAAAGAAAGAATAATTGATATTTGTTTTACATCTCTCTAATCTCTAAATCAAAGATTGAAGAGGTAAAATTGAAACCCACCAAAAAGAAAATTGTTTAAATGAATGAAAGAATACTGACTTGTGGTGTAAAAGGACTCCATGAGCTCCATCTTCTGCGCTGCTCACAAATTCAGCTTTGACACGTTAGACAGTTTAGAGAATGAGATTCATAATAAACTTGGTTATAAATACTTCTATAGATGTATTTCTTGCTCATAAAATCATGACTATTTCCTACCTTTGGATTCTCTCTCAACAATTTTCAATAAATATTACCTTCAATATTTCATCTCATATTTAATCAATATGTGATCTCAGAATCTACTATAGTTTGGAGTCCAAGATCTTACCCTTCACCCCATTCGAAGCCCAACGCACTCGTTGGCGCTCATTCCTTCCTCTAATTTATGTGTAACACTCTAAGCCTAGCATATATTGTTATCTTTGAATTTGAATTTTTCCTTTCGAACTTTCACTCAAAGTTTTAAAATGCTTTTACTCGGGAGCGATTTCTACAATTTTATAAACAATGTTTCGTTTTCTTATTCCAAACGGATCACATGTTAACAATCAAAAGCATGAGAATAACCTTACCCTATCTTTGAGTTAAAGTGATGACCAGTAAATCCAGAGTTTCCGCCCACAGAGTTCTGAAAAGGTAAACAGCAAAGCTCCAAAAATTTGGCAAGAAAATGGCTTACCACTGTATAAATATAAAACTATAAAATTGTGCATACGAAGGATTTGGCAGCACTTACCGCCCAAGTAAACAGCAAAGTTACTTCTGCAGAAGTCGGACCTTTATTTGAAAGCTGCCATATAAACAAACAAACAAATATTCCCACTCGTTTATTCAAAAAGAGATTATTTAAGGAGATGATCATAATATCACTATCCATTTTACACATGAATGTATCCTGTTAGAGACAGATTTTTTAATCAACAGTTATTAAAAAAAAAAAAAAAAATCATCGTAATGATCTAATTCAAATTTAATTGATAAGTTAAAGAGTCATACATTAAATGTAAATACGGAGACGGGGAAACTACTCTCCTTGTAATTGTGAGGGATAATTGGAGAAATTTGACGACAAACAATCTTAAGATCCGGGTCGGGTTCACCTAGTTCCAAGAAGTAACAAATATATGTAGAAGAAGAAGAAGAAGAAACAGGGGGTTGACTGAAATGATGTAAACAGGATTTTACTGATTAGGAGTAAAACCATACCATCGTAGATTGTCCAAGCCCTGGGAAACAGAGCGTGGTAGGTACTTTTTTCTCCACTCAAATTCCAATCCCATGCTTCTATGCCGTCGTTCTTTCCATCTCTGGTGAAAAAAAAAAACCTCCGAAGTGAAAAATAGAGGAAATAATACTGCAATATTCATTTCAAATCTCAAAACCATTCATAACTAAATCCAACCTATCAAGATTAAGGTATTTTGAAATTGGATAATATCTGAGTTTCATTTTCTACTTTCAAATGTTTAATTCTAATACATTTTAAAATTAGTTTCTACCCTTAATTTGAAGTTATTATATATATTTCTTTAATCAAAATTGATTAAATAATAATAATAATTTTTATAGGAGAAAGTAAATATATTTTCACATTTTGCAGAAGGGAAAATTAATCATAAATTAGCCAAAGTAACCAAATTAAAATTTAAACTAAATTAATAAAAATACTTCTAAACTCTCGATTTTGTCTAGAAAATACTCCTACTCTTAGGGTTAGTTTTGTATAAGAACGGTTAATATTTTATTTCAAAAATACTCTTCAATTTAAAAGTAATTTCAAAAATATCTTTTAACTTTAAAAAGTATTTAAAAAAATACCATTAAATTTTAAAAGTTTCATTCAAGCTCTTAAACTTTTTTTAAAAAAAAAAACTTCAAAGTACCTCAAAACATTTAAAAAAAATTCAAAGATACATTTACTATTAGTATAACCTTTCAAACATACCCATAAACTTTATAAAATGAAATTAAAACGATTAATCTATGAGGTGTTAATAAACGATTTTCGTCATATTATTGACCATATAATTTTTAAAAAATTTTTTTTATAAAGTTAAAAGTTGTTTAGGGTTAGTTTAAAATTTTGTGAATATTTTTTAAATAACAAAATGTTAACCGTTTAAATTTAAGAATTTTAGAATATTATTGAATCTTTAAAGTTTAAATAATATTTTTTTTTATATGGAAGGGGAGTAATTATAATTGGATATTTGAAAATTTTGTTTCTGGTCAAAATTGGGTGCTAATTTAATTTAAAAAGATGGGTGAGTGTATTATTAATTTGAATAGATAAACAAGTAAATTAAATCTCCCAAAAGATTCAAAGTGGCTAATTAAACTCAGAAACTCAAAAACTGTGTGGATAGCTTACTTGGATTTTTGAGGTCTGGCAGAGCATAATACAGTTGAGAATTTGTTTCCATTTGGGCGTGAAACAAATGCCTAATACCAAACGATACAAAGAAGATAATGAAGCAATTCAATGAATACAAAGAAGATAATGAAACAATTCAACGAATACAAAGAAGATAATGAAACAAGAACCGTATAGAGATTGACATACAGAGAATTGATTGGCTAAAACTGGTACATCTTCACTCGGTCCATAGAACATTTGAAAGCGTTGAAACTCTCCTCGGTAACTCCGGCCGATGCTTCCTGCACTGAATTTAACGATCACGATTTCATATGTCAGAAACAGTTAAGATCAGTCGGCGAACCGCGTGCGGCAGCGGAGGAGGATACCTACCCTATGCCACCTAACGATACGCCATGGTAGCACGTGATTGGTGGAGACGCAAAGAAATCATAAAGCGGAATCTGAGGAGAGAGAAATAGAAGATACAGTAGAGAGAGAGAGAAAATGAAATGAAAACAGAAAACAAGAAGAAATCAATGATCAATACTGAAACAGAAAAACAGAATTGATCTGAAGTAATTTAAGCAGTTGCCATTACTCTTCCTTTAGCGGCTTCTTCCTTGCCGTGACGCCATAACCGGTAGCCCAAGGGGCCCTATAAAACGGAACAAAAAACGATTGAAATCAGAAAATTAAGGAAAAGGAGGAATCGATTTCATGGCGTCAAATCGTAATATTCAACAGAGTTTGAGTAAATTATGATGACCAGATGCCACTTGTCGTTGAGAGTGAAAGAGAACGACTCTGGAGATTTTCCGGTGAAATCGAGCTTGCGTTGCCAAGTCAAGGATGGAAGCTTGGCCGGATCGACCTACAAAATCAGAAGAGAAATCTTGGCTCGGGAGTGAGCAGAGAATGTTTGTTTGAATTCAAATTTATCAAAAAATAGAAAGCCATTGATGGATGAAGACAAACCACCATAGTTGATGAAGCTCCATTGTCGGCATCTTCTTTGCAGCCATTTTCCATTTCGTTTTTCTCTTCTCTCGTGAATCTGGAAATCTGGAACAGAGAGAAAGGCGGAGATGTTCTTGAAGGAAGGAGGGGGCCTAATTTTATTTAATAATAGTCAAGACTATATCCAAACAACCATGGATACAACTTGTTAAATTACCATTTTAGAGTCGCATACATTTTCCCAATTTGATCCCCGTCCAAAAATAAAATTATTTTAAAACTTTTAACTTAAATTAATAAAAATATATTTTAAAACCTTTTTTTAAATTAAATATATGAATGGAACTGTCGGTACACATTTAAAAAATACCAATTAATTTTTAAAATAATATTAATATCCCTAAATTAAAAAAAAAAATAAATAAATAAATAAAGGTTAAGGACAGTAATGCTATTTTTTTAAAGTTAATATGAAAAGGATCGGAACACAGAGGAGACGAGGTGTGTTTGGGCTTGGCATTAGCCTGACATTGAGGTTGACTCTATGCTCAACCACATGAAAGGTGTGCATTGTGTGAACCGAACACAATCCAATTTCGGCTCTTTTTTAACTTAATTTGAATACAATGAACGTAACTCTAAAGTTAGCTTTTGAGACCTATACATCATTCTAAAGAATGAGCAAAAATATTGAAAAAGGATTCGAAATTAACACGGAGACGAGTGAGATAAAGACGATCACCCACAAAGAACATGAAAAGTAAAGAAAATGAACCTAGTTTTGGACCTATACATCATGCTAGACAATGAGCAAAAATGTTGAAAAAGGATTAGAAATTAAGACGGAGACTATTGACATAAAGATGATCACCCACAAATAACGTGAAAAGTAAAGAAAATGAACCTAGTTTTCATCTCAAAGAGAGTGGACAATCAACTCCCTCGTGTAAAGGCTTAAGAAAGCAACTCGAACCAAATCCTAAAACGAAAAAAAAAAAAAAAATTCTTTCTCCAATCAATATGAGACCCCCACTAATTCCACCCCTTCAGGGCCAGCATCCTCATTAGCACACCGCCTTGTGTCTATCCTTGGGGAAATCGCACACTGGCACACCGCTTTGTGTCTATCTTGAGAGAAATCGCAAGAAAACGGCCCATACCCAAGTTCACCGCCAGCATATATTATCCTATTTGTGCTTTCCCTTTTGGATTTTTACTCCTTGTGTCTATCCTTAGGGAAATCGCAAGAAAACGGCCCATACCCAAGTCCACCTCTAGCATATATTGTCCTATTTGTGCTTTTCCTTTTGGGTTTCCTCGAGGTTTCTTAAGGTTTCCATACCCTTTACACGTGTTTTTTTCTCCTCCCCATCGAATGTGGGACATCACAAGACGTAAAAAAGAGTAAAAGTGGTAAAAGGGAAGGAAAATGGACAAGGTAAGAAATTATTATTATTTGCATCTAATGAATATAATATTTAACATACAATATTTGGATGGAATGATTAAGTATGAAATAATATTGACATATTTTTAATTTAAGTTTTATTACCCAACAAAATTTGGAAACAACGAAAACGTGAAATTTGATTTTTACTAAGACCATTTTAGAGCCGTATTTCCTATTGTTAGTTGGATTATTAATTAAAATGTGAAATAGTAACAAAAGGTAACGAACAGTGTGATAGGAAGCGAACTCCGACAACTTTTGGAGCAACTCTCGAAGAACGGGAGCTTACGTTAATTAAATTAGGGAATACTTCGGCTAAGGCCAACCAAGTAAGTGACCTTACTATAGGATATGCTAAAAATTGTATGAGTTATGATGATGTATAAACTGTGTAGTACGATGTCGTATGTTAGTATATGATGATGTATGAGCTGTATCGTATGATGCCGTATGTTAGTATATGACGATGTATAAGTTATGATGATGTATGAGCTGTATCGTATGATGCCGTATACTAGTATATGATGATGTATTAGTTATGATGATGTGTGAATTATGATACTTGATGATGTGCGTAGTGCGTAGTGTATATATATTTCGATCAATGACGTACTTGATATGCTTGATGCACTTTATGGCAATATGATGAGTATGATGATTGTGTGATGTTTACCTTAATATGATGATAGTTTCCATATAAAGCATGTTATACGGTGATGAGTGCCATATTGCATCATGTCGTTAGATCGACAAAGGACACAACCATAAGAGCAGGAAAATGATATTAATATAAATATCCACGAGTAACAAAGAGATAGACTAGAGGATTGTGTCAGAAGAGACCTTATGATAGATTTAGAGAGACCTCATGCATATTGTATGTTCATAAGTATAGGGCTACTTCCCCTAAAGATGATGAGTGCAGACGCGTACAATATGATGATGAGTGCAGACGCATACAATATGATGATGAGTACGGAAGCACACAGTATGATGATGAGTGCAAATGCACACAACATGATGATGAGTGCGAATATGCACTATATGATGATGAGGGTATTCATGAGGCGCATGACACTATGGGATTCCGCTAACAAGGTTAGGACAGGGCATTACTATTTTTGCATTTACTTATATTTATTTCAATATTTCAGTTGTATTGTTTTAAACATTAAGTTCATGACATTGTTTTATGAAGACATTTTAAAAAAATATTTTCGCATAAGAAGTTACGTAATGCATACAGTAACAACTTTAGGTAAGTATAAAATTAAGACTGTTACATGAAACCTCATTTATAACATGATTGCGTGTGCAAAGTTAGATCAACCAAAAATTGAGCAACAAATTGAAGCCAAAGTCAAAGATCAAATGCCTAATTAACAACCTTGCCTAATTCGTTTGTAGCCAAGGTCAAGATCAAAGGCCTACTTAGCAATCATGCTTATTGAGGCCTCACAAAATTACCTGATGATATTGATTACGAGCGCTCAACAAGGTAACCTGTAACGGCGTAGATCCACCGCTAGCAAATATTATTTTCATTGGGCTTTCTCTTTCGGACTTCTCCTCGAGACTTTAAAACGCGTCTGCTAGGAGAAGGTTTTCACATCTTTAAGAATGGTGGATTGTTCTCTTCCCCAACCAATGTGGGACATCACATAACCTAACCATCAATCACAAGTATCCACTTCGATTGCGGACTGATTCACCCTAATCAATAAACGCGAGATACTTCGAGATTACTCTCATTCGTCCTAACCTATCATATATTGTGGGGATTGGTTGTCAATCTATGTTATGCTATCTCTGTAAATGTGAACTGGCTTAATTGAAAGCATGAAACTTAACTACTCATCATGACGATACGACCAAACTTCGAAACACGATTATTTCAATATTTAAAGAAATGAAAGAAATATGATTGTTTTAGGTGTATAGAAATGAACATCCAAAAAAGATAAAGATATGTATTCTTTACCAAATGAAGTTTTTATATAGTGATAAACAACATCGAGATGTTAGCAGCAATGTTGAGATACTGCCCTTTCATACAAGGGAAGACTTTATAGTGTCGAGATGCACTCATAAAAGATTTAGACACTTCAAATAGAACAAAGAAGGCTAGTGTTTTAAGCATTGAGATACTTTGAACGTCTGGCACAACATCGATGAGCAATATACAACGTCACGCAAAGCGTGCATTTCATTGGCTTGAAAGGTTGCATGCACACAAAGAGTAGCTTCTCAATGCTTCCTCTATGGGATTTTTATTAATGTCCTAAATTAAAAAAAAAATAATAATAAAAAAAAAAAAAAATCTTTATTATTAGCGGTATATAAAATATTTACTTTTAATTTAAAAGAAAAATTAAAAAAAAATTCTAATTGTTATTAATATCTCAGGCCCAACTCTTTTCGCTCTAGCAGCCCAACCCACGGCCCAACCTACGGCCCAACCCACGGCCCAACTTTAATCTATTAAGAAAAAAATAAAAAATAAAAAAAAGAAAGAAAAAGAAAACAAGAAAATGAGAATGTAAAAACCCTAGCCGCTTCTCTACACTCTTTTGCTTCAGGGGTGCCTCTCTTCTCCTCTCCTCTGCATTCGAGATCATTCAGTTAGTGAAGACGTAGCAGAGAAGAGATCATGGTGCACGTCTCTTTCTATAGGAACTGTAAGTATAAAACTCCGATGCATATCCATTCTCATCTAATTTGTTCTTCAAAGATCCGTCGTGTATGTTTTCTTTTTCATTACCGATTTTTTAGAACTTCTGTTTGGATTCCTTTTCGTTGTTTCTTCGATTGGGTTCTCCGATTGTGTTTCGCATACATTATGCAACTTTGTTGATCTAGTAGCTGGAAGATTTCTGAGGATTTAATTCGTTTTACTTGAATATTGGAACTCTTTTTGTAAGCTGCTGATGTTAGCTTCACTTGTTGGATCGTTGAGCATGTTGTAGAATTGGTGATATTGGGTTTAAAGGAGTTATGATGCTTGACCATCTTATCTCAGCTTTTTCTTTTTTTCTTTTTCAAAATTTTGTTCACTGCATTATGTGGAGATTAGTATATGATATAGTTCATCTTACGTGACGACTTATAAAACGAAATGCGTCTTCTTGGTGTTTTTGCTGAAAGCGGAGATAATTGTATTTTGGGTTTTATCTCTATATAGATGGGAAGACTTTCAAGAAACCCCGACGTCCTTATGAGAAGGAGCGTTTGGATGCAGAGTTGAAGTTGGTTGGAGAATATGGGCTTCGTTGTAAGAGGGAGTTGTGGAGGGTTCAATATGCATTGAGCCGAATCCGAAACAATGCTCGGATGCTCTTAACGCTTGATGAAAAGAACCCGCGTAGGATTTTTGAGGGAGAGGCTCTGCTTAGGAGGATGAACAGGTATGGTCTTTTGGATGAGAGTCAGAACAAGCTCGATTATGTCTTGGCCCTTACTGTGGAGAATTTCCTTGAGCGTCGTCTCCAAACTCTCGTGTTCAAGTCTGGTATGGCAAAGTCAATCCATCATGCTAGAGTGCTCATCAGGCAAAAGCATATAAGGTAGAGTGACAGAGTTCATTTATTCACTCTCTAATATCTTTCCTGATTATGCATACCAATAACATTTTTCCTTCCATGAGCTATTCTCATTTGTTCTTACATCGTTGTACAAAATACTTAGTGCTAGATGGTCAACTTTTACAGATATCTATACTTGTTTTCTGAGGATTAAAAGTTATTGTGCTGCTTTGCAAAATAATAATTTCATTATTGTCGTGGGATTATTTCGAGAGTAGTTTTGGCTTGGCTAAGTGTACATTTGTCATATGCAAAAAGGCTGGCATGTTTATTACAAGAAAATTTTCTCCCTGCCCAAAATTATTATATTTAGGAATAACATAGAAATGCCTGAGGAAAAAGCCAAAGGCATGCTTTGCGAGCAATATTTGTAGACTTTTTTTTTACCCAAGTGCTCGAATGATGTTTAAAAGAAGTCGAGTTGAATTATCACTGTGATATAGGATTAAACACCTTTTATGCAAGTTTGTATACTTCGAGGTGCTTTTGATGTAATTCGATTAAACACCTGGGTATATTTCAAAGTGCTTTTGATGTAATTTGACTCGTAAGTACACTCTTCCAATATTGTGGATGTGAAGTTTTTGTTAATATCGGTCACATTTCTCTTGTCTTCTTTAGGGTTGGAAGGCAAGTCGTGAACATCCCTTCTTTCATGGTGAGGGTCGACTCCCAGAAGCACATAGACTTCTCTCTTACAAGTCCGTTTGGAGGCGGGCGTCCTGGAAGGGTGAAAAGAAGGAATCAGAAGGCAGCTGCAAAGAAGGCTGCTGGAGGAGATGGAGATGAAGAAGATGAGGATTGAGTTATCGACTGAGAAATAATGAGATTAGCCCTCAATCTATATCTTTTATCTATCACTATTTATGAGGGAGAATATTTTATCTTTTTAGAAGTTTTGGTTAAAGTACTTTTGAATTAGAGAACTCGTTTGTTATTATTATTGGTTTTTTGTCATGAGAATTAGCTTTTAACCTATTTGGTTTTAGTTGCCACAGTTTTCTGCATCACTTGAACCACTTTGTTTTCCTCAATACTCCAATGCATTATGAATCTATTGAGTTGATTTAATCTAATTTGGGTCGCAGCTCAGCTTATTATAATTAGGAATCTGGCCATTTATAAAGCTTTGTGATTCTAAGGCTCATATATATATATATATATATATGGATGAAAGATTTAGTGATATAGGCTTATATATATATATATATATATATATATATGGTATGTATGTTTATCTTTAATGTTTTTCTAAGCAAATCCCCACTTTATATTAAGATTATCAATTAATGCCCTAACCTAAAAATATTATTAAAATTTTGACTCAGCCATAATTGGTTTGTTGGGAGAATTATTATTCTAAAAATTTAATAGGTCGCAATATTTAAAACTATTAAAATTCAGTTTTTTAGAAAAATTTAATTCAAAAGCTTATGATTTCCTAAGAGTAAATTGAAAAGAAATGGGTGTACGGTAGTCGAAGGCCAGATCCAAGGGATATGTGATATTTATACGTGCTCGCATGAGGTCCACGTGCATGTACATAGGCTATGTATAGAGAAATACTATACATCCAATTCTTTCCGAACTAGAAGATAAGATGAAGGTTCATGTTATGATGTTTTATGAAACTATAGGTCTCAAATATGATTGTATGTAATTGTTTTTCCTAACTCTAGTTATGGGGTTACTTACTAAATATTCTAAATTTTCAATTAAAGGTAAGGCATCTCGAATGGACGACGACGTCGTAATAATGGCCATAGACTTAAACTAGGGTAGATGCATTCATGTTGTTTGTAGCTCTTAAGTTAGATCACGACATTGTTTTTTTTCCTTGTTTTATTTAAATTTCACGTTATTTATTTTCTACAGTATTGCTTAACGATTTTATTATAAATGTTTAAGTATATGATATTGATTTGAAACGTTTTAAAAGATATGTTTGGTAGAGGATGAAAACAAGAATTTAATAGAAAAATAGAGTTCATATTTCATAGTTTTGTTAGTTTAAATGTGTATGATAGCGAGTTTAAAATTTTGATATTTTTAAAAATCTTGTAATGTCATAAAAGCAATGGAAAGTAACAGAACTCTTAACAGTCTACTAGTACATATGTATACGTATATTTATAGTTACAAAGTCTTTTACAATACTTTTTAAATTTTTTCCTGGCAAGTTTTGTGTGGAAGAAATAAGACCTACGGTGTGAGATCTCAAGATCGTCGGAGAGAGAAACGTAACATTCCTACAAAGGTGTGAAAACCTCTCTATCTAGCATACACATTTTAAAATATTGAAGAGAAGCTCGAAAGGAAAACTCCAAAAAGGACAATATCATCTGCTAGCGATAGATTTGAGCTGTTACAAATGGTATCGGCAGGTATCAGCGCCAGACACCGGGCAGTACGCCAACGAGAGCGTTAGGTCCCCCAAAGGGGGTAAATTTTCTTATAAGAGTATAGAGGCGTGGAAACCTCTCTCTAGCTAAGGCATTTTAAAATCTTGAAGGAAAGTCAAAAAAAAAAAAAAAAAAAAAAAACTCGAAGATATCTCGACACACTTGTAATGACAATTGATATGAAACTTCTCTACTTCTCTGCTATGGAGCTTTGAGTAGAAATGATGGGGTTTTCTGAACTGTTAGGTTTAGAATAAAGTAACAAAAACTCACTATTAGAGTCTCATAATGCAAATAATGCAAATAATAATAATAATGAACAATGGTGTCATATTTGATTTGAAGAAATGGGACATTGGCAATCATTGAGTACAAAAACTATGGTTCACCAAGAAAATCAATAGATTAGATCGACAATAAAAACACAACAAAACCTGAATTAGTCATATTCCCAACTCCCTCTGCAATAGAATTGAGGAATCTTCACTGTTAGGGAGATGGAGGCAGCCATTATAGCACATCTTCATGTAACACAACTCTAAAAACAGCATAGTGATGGTTTAAGCTCTTTTCACCCTGTAGTCTATGAACACTGCCCAATGCCCCGTCGTTAGGATTTGGGAACGCATAAAACACGCGCCTAACTCGTTGATGAACAAGCGCCATCGCACACCTTTAACAACCAAGAAAGGAAATATCACAAGAAATAAACCAAATGATTAGAATGTTGTAGTAGAAAAAAGTTGAATCCATAAGAGTATGGTCCTAACATTATAGGGCACCACCCGGTCGATTTCAATTTAGCGTTTTTTATTCTACCTGTAGTTTAAACAAAATTCGGGACGATTAATTATTCTAAATGCCCTTTAACTGGTATGACTTTTTAAGCACTGCAAAAACAATAATCTTAAAAACTTCAAATATCATTCTAAACCGACTCTAAATACTAAACTGGCTGTAATCTTTGAGGCAGTACTGAAAACTTCTAAAATCATTATAGCAAAATTAAAAACAAACTAGAGAAGGAACATTATGCAGTTTTAGCCTAAAAAATATACTTCCTACAACTAAATCTAAGGGTGGAGTGGATGTTGTAAAATGCGTAGCCACACAGATCAGATCATAGACAATGGTTGGGTGAAAAGAGGAGAGTAAGGATCCATTTTGTGAACTTACATAATACATGGCTCCCACACAAGATAAATGTCATAACCAGTGCATAGATAAGGCCTGCCTGATTTTGAACATATGCCTTCAATATCAGTACCTTCCTTCTCCTCACTTTTGGCCTGTACAACACAACATAACTATATATTAATAAATCAATGCAAATAAAAGGACAAAGATATATACAAGTATGCTGCATTTCCTGAGAAAAGTAGGTTACTAAAAGATGGAGCTTAGCAACACAAAATCTTGGCTTTGACATTTCTTAATCTTATGTAAGGATGTTAGATAGTAATCTCTTCTTTATAACTTTCATTTTTTTGGAGGAGAAACATCTTTATAATTAATTCAAAAAAGTTTTCACTCAATAACATACATAGCTTACATTTTCGAGATTCGTCTTCTGTCTTTTTGCTAGGTTGCAGTGAGGGCCGAGATCGTCTGTTTCAACTGATTTATCACCAATGGTTCCAGAAGTTGGGAATAAACGACGATCCCGTGCAGCAGAAGATTCAATAGCTGCAATAGCAGCATGCCTTAGAGGGTGCCAACAACAAGAATTTGATAAATGTTGCAACTGTTGGTCAGTCCATTGCCAGGGATACAAACACGAAACAGTAGAACATGATTGTTTCAATGTTTTCAAAGAGGCACTTGAGGGCAAATTTCCATGGATGGTGGCTCCATTGGAATCAAGATGAGAACAAACAGATTCTAGCCGATTTCTAAAGTCTATTTCCCCACCGGCATTGCTCATGGAAGCATTCTCAGAGGAAATATGATGATCACAAGCACTTGCAATTACTTGCTTAGCGGAAGGATCTACAATCACCGCAGCATTTACTACCTGCAAAATTTCAATAGAACAATAAACACCCTTCCCAAAAAGAGACGAAACATTAGGGATTCATGGCGCAAATAGCATAGCTAGCCCTTACTTACCTGCTGCATGGTAATATTTAAGAGAGATGAGTACTTGTTTCTTAAATAGATAGTCTTTTCAGATAAGAAAATAAACTGGCTAAAAGAGAAAACATTTCTCTACTTCACTCCTCAAACACATAAATAACAAGATACTCGAAAACTGTTCAAACCAACTAAATGTAGAAGTTATGAAATTCCAAAACTAAAATCACTAACTTATATTTTACTCAGAGGTAAAGCAAAGATACGTTTTCTTCTCTGCCTTCTCCTCTCAAAAGACCAAGGGAGAGACTGCATCCCTTTCCTTCGGTAGCTAGTCTAGTCGAAGTCAACTGACTCACATAGAATACGGGGTGAGTTTTCACCGAGCTAATCGTTTGAGTCTATAGGCTACCTTTCCTAGCTGCTTCTCTACATGGTCGTCTTTCTTCTTCCATCAGACTGGATCAAGCCTTTAGATTGTTTAAGTAGGTTGGGCTAGGTTAGTTTGATCTTTTGGGTGAGTATTTGGCTCTGTTCAAAAGAGTTGAAACATGGCACAACAATTTTCAAATAAAACATTGCCTCTTAGTATCTAAATTCTAAAGAGTTAAGAACTCTGAAGAAACCCGGGAAATAAAAGATTTAAAAAAAAAAAAAAAAAAAATCCAAAACTTTAGTTGATAATAAAATTAGAAATGCAAAATGAGAAAACAAAAGCTAATTCATTGTACTAACTACGCAGCATAAATCCAAATTGATCTTGGATTGGATACCAGAAAGGGAAAACCCAAGCACATTAACTAACCAATTTATTGGACTGTGCTAATTCTACTGCTAGTCGCATGAAGCCAAAAACTGATTGTGTGTCCTCTCCATTAAATCCGGTGATACCATCAATATTGCTGACATTCAGAAAGAGATGATAGAGGAAGTAAGTTCCAGCTGGTAGAATATTTATCTTTTCCAGAAGAAAAAGACTTTAAACCAACAAGTTATCACTGTCAACATAACTAGACCAACCACAATCACGATATAGCACATCCATTGGAACTGAATTAAAACTACCTAACATTTAATTGAGAAAATAGAAAGAATGTCAGAATATTTACTATGTGGGTGGATGATATGATGTTGGCCAAAGCTTGCACTGCTCTTCCCATTCTTCTTTTGTTGTTGCTGCTTCCTTACAAACCTGGGTCACATAATCTAAAGAAGGTCAAGTATATCTCTATTCATTGATAATTAAATAGGATATCTCCGATTACAAAAGATGAAGTGTCCTCAAGAAAAACAGAATTCAATACCAAGGTGATCAAAATTTTGAAGGATGAGATCAAACAGCAGTCAACTGAATAACAAACATGAATAAAAAATTATCCTGTACCTTCCAGGGTCTGACACCACAGCTAAAAGTACTTAAAAGGAGTTAATAGGGGCACATAGAAATATTTATACATCAAGATATTGAATATTAGTTTTCAGATGAACTGAATGTTTTTGATTGATGTACTTTAATTATATCATGAAACATAATTTAATTAATGAACATTTCAATTGATAGGAGGACGCACCTTTGTGATAAAGGCACTCAACTGGTATGAAGTCACGAGCTCTTGTACGTCTTGAGGCATGGCATCCAAATTGCTGTCGTTTTCACTTGCAAGACATAGGATCAATGCTATTAGAGTTTTTCCTGTAAAAACCTAATGATCAACAACTTAATTCAAGGCAGAGAATAAAAGAATCTTGTAGCTAAGAAATATACAAGTATCCAAGAAAGTGATTATTGCAAACCTGCATTAGCAATAAAATAAATGGTGGCAAGCTAATAGAAAATCACTAACTATCCAAAACAAATATGGAAGAGAAAAACTTAAGTAATCATGAAAATAAATTAGAAAAAAAAAAAAAAAAAAAACAAGATTAGTTTGAATGATATTTGTTGGAGCATGAAATTTTGAAGTATGCCATAACATCTCATTTAGTGGCTCCCTTGGTTCTCTGCATTGAAGTATTATCATTTCTTTGATCTAACATACACTTACAAACATGAAATTCCAGTCTCTATTTATTGCTTGTGTAAGAAAACTTGAGATGAACATTTAAAAATAGAAATTAAACGCAAAATAAACAAAGACAACTTCATAGGAATAATCATTGAGGAAAGGAACAAAATATCAGCAATAAATCTACATACCATCTTCAAGGTGCTTCTTCTGAACTCTCTTCAAATGGCGGAGATTTTCCAATGGCGCTATCCTATTTAAGCACCTGCGGAGACAAATTTTGGTCATTCAAAAGTAAGGAATCGATTATAAAATTATCATAAACTTAATTCAAGGAAAAAGAATGGGTTCAATTCAAATTGACATCAATGGGAATACTTCATCTTATTTCATAGAAGAACAAATGAGAAACCTCATGAAGAACAGATTGAATCAGTAAACATTGATAAGTAACATAAAAGCTAACCTTACAAGATTGTTGATTAACTTGGGCTCAACCACCGCAGCAAAGACATTAACTGCGAGATACAGACAAGAGACGAAGTTTGAGAGAGCACACAAAGTTCTCAGAAGAAACATACAATAAGATCTCATAATAAAAAGTTAGGTTACCAGTGGGTTGTTGATCAGGTGGAATTGGCGGCTTATCCGGTATGTAGATGATTTGGCTCATAGTGTATGCTTGTTAATCCGAATTCCTAGAAGAGAAAAATGAGTTAGTGTTCTAAACTCATCCCGAGAAGACAACAAAAAGAGAAAACAAACAAGTTTAGAATCTCACCTAAACAGAAAGCAATAGACAAAACTCAATGGTTGTGCGGCAGAGAGCAATAGACAGCCGTGGACAACGAACGGCGACGGAATGCAACAAAAAACGGTCGGAAATGGTGCGAATTGAGGAGAAAAGCCGGAACTGTACGGCGGCGTACTTGGAGAACGACGGTGGCAGCAGTGGCGAGAAAGGAAGGAAGATGGTGGGTAGGGTTACCGTTACCCTCTTGCTCTTCACATGGGCGGGTATTGTCCATCGGTTTCGGGTTTAAAGTATACCACGACCCGCCCAAAACCCATACTTTTTCCATTTATTATTATTATTCTTATTCTTATTTAATTTGAAATTCGCTTCTATTTCATCTTCCTTTTAAAAAATAAATTCTTTTAATGAGTTAGGCGGAGGTATGTTAATGAGTCCAACTAGTGGGTTCATGTACGCATAGTGATCGGTGTGTAAAAAGATACTATGTATACAACCCTATATCCTAAAGAGAGAAAGTATTTAATGGCCAAGTTTGTAATTGAGATAACCGAGAGAAGGGTGTCGTTCTACATTATCGTTGCTTAGGAACGATGTCATCAAAGTGATGTTAAAGGAGCTAATGATCATACGAAACAAGTGGGTTGTATCCCGATGTGAGCATTCTCAATTATGCAAATGAATTGATGTCATCCATGTCAACGATAGAGTACGACATATGGACTCAAATCCTTACGTGAGCTTACCTGCACTAACCTCTCCACATGCACTGATGTTTGCCTCGTTCCACTATTTTTTTAGGCATATTCCACTAATTTCTTATTTTATGTAAAGACGTATCATTCTCCCATGAAATAACACATTTTTCACACATGGATCTACATCTCATCAGAAGGCGTATCGTTGATGGAAGCTCTAAACACCCCATGGCCCAAAATGGATTATATTCTTGCTTGCAACTCTCAAAAGAAGAAAGGAAACTTGGTTGATGCTCCAATGAATTCAATTCATAGATGCAGGTCTTAGACCCGAATTAGTTGTGAGATTTTAGTTATTCATGTAACATAAATATGATTTTTTTAAATAATTTTAAAAAATAACCCAATTATTCAATCTAGCTCAACCCAAAAGTAGAGGGTTGAGTTGAGTTGGATTGTGGGTTCTATTCGAGTTGTTCGAGTCACTAATCCAACCGACCCAAAATTTTTAACAATCTAGCTCAACCCGTGTTGTGCATACCTCACCAAGTCTAAGTCAAATCATTTAAAAATAAAAAAATATTTATGTGCTGTTAAATGTTTGTATGGACCAAATGTTGTATAAAAGTCTTGTGAAGACTATTTGCAGAAAAGTCTCCCTTGAATTTGGAGTCCAATAGACAACTTCATATTCAACATAAAATAATCCCCTAATTATAAACTTGCATTTTTACATGACATGCCCTTTTTTCAATAGAATTGGTAAATGGAAAGTCAAAAGTTTGACCATTTCTATACTCTGACTTCTACTTGGTCTCACAGCACATAGAATGGGACCTCAAATGAAGACCTCCTACACAAGTCAAACCTTTTTTTTTTTTTCAAGTTCTTTCATAGAAAAGGATAAAAATGTCATGATGCTTTTCTCATAGAAGAACGATACAAGATTACAACTTTTGGAGAACGAGCTGTTTATCAATCTCACAAAGCAACATAACAATTGCTCAGTACTTCCACAAAGTTAAGTTATCTGTGGGGAGATTATTAAACTAGATCTGAAGTCCGTCATTGGAGTAGCTTGAATGAAATGGATCATCATCCGTGGATTGCAATCAAAATATAGAAGTTTCATTACTGTTGTGCAAGGATGACCCACTCAACCATCACTTGTGGAGTTCGAAAATTTGCTAGCTTGTCAAGAAGTCATGGCTAAGCAAATGGGAGGCATCACGCTAAAAAGTGAAGAAGAAGCACTCTAAACAAGTAAATTTTGGAACAATAATAAGTCGCATGGATACAAAAATGGTGACAGAGGAAGAAGTCACCGAGGAACTACACAGCTTGGGAGAACTTAGAAGAACGACAACAAAAATTCTCAAGGGAAGAGATTTGAAGACATTGGCTACAGTTGCGAGAAAGAAGAGTCACATGTTAAAAGATTGTTGGTTTACGAAAAAGTTTGTCGAAGGCAATGCAGTAACCTCTAAAAAGAAGATAGAGGATGAGTGGAATGCAGAGGTACTATGTGCTTTAGAGAAAGACGAGCTAGCACGCATGACGATGATAGGAGGGCATACTGATCATGAGAATGACTAGATCGTTGATTAAGAATACTCAAACACATGGTTGGAGATCAGAATGGTGCAACGGAAATGTGGTGGTCTTCAAAGAAGAAAGCGTAACCAAACTTGAACAACATTAAAAAAAAATATATCATAGAAGACTAGGAGCAAATTACACGTATTTGGTCGAATGTTGATGTTTTGAAGATCCAAGTGGCATTGATGTTGGTGGGTAAGAAGTGGCTCAACCAAACGAACCCGATGAAAATGAAACAACACATCAACAACATAAATTGCAAAAAAGAATTCAAAAGACAAATCCTAAGTATGTCATTGTAGTAATTATAAAAGATGGAGTTAAAGAAGCTAGAGATGTATGAAGAAGCATCACGATACTCAACTTGGCAGAAGGCGATTGAGGATGAAATTGAAGATCTCAAACTCATCTCTTGCAAGTGGGTTTACAAAATAAAGCATTCCTAGGCTGAATCAATCGAGAAATATAAGGGTCGACTTGTAGCTGGAAGGTTCTCTCAACATTATAGATTAGATTATGATGAAATGTTTAATCTAGTAGCGAAAATCACTACCGTACGTGTCTTGCTAGCACTTGAGGCAAGTAAAAATTGGAAATTATGGTAGATGGATGTGAAGAATGATTTCTTATATAGAGAGTTTGACCGAGAGATCTACATGAACCAACCAAGAAGATTTGATAATAAAGCTCCAAGGATCTTGAGATACTTCAAAGGTACAACTGAGTACAATTTTTTGTACAAAAGAAGCGTGCAAGTAAGTACAGTTGGATGCTGTGATGTTAACTATGTAGGAGACAACGATACTTGAAGATCAACCATTGGTATGTGTTCAAGTTCGGTTCGGGAACAATTTCTTGGTGCAGCAAAAGATAACCAACAATATTATTATCAACTACAAGAAAGGAGTACAAAGCAATAACTGAAACAACTCAAGAAAGTACACGGTTGAAACTCTTAGTTGGTGACAGCAGAGAAATTTGGTAGAATTCTTTGAGAGAAGAGAACTTTGTATAACTACGAAGGAATGCTTAATTGATTTTCTACCTCTTCCACTAATGCCAACATACATATACATATAGGTAATTTGGGACATTTCCCAATACTATTCATTATCCAAGAGTCATGTACCTAATTAATTATGAACTAATGAACCTACATGTATCTATTCATACATGTACTTATAAATGTATCCGTACATGTACAAGTGACCCTTCAACACATGTATCTATAAGTGACCCTTCAACACCCTCCCTCCAACTGATTCTACAAAAATCAGTTTAGGACTTCACTTCATCTTCTTGAGCTACATCTTGGATTCTGCACATCCCCATCTTTCTTCTAAGTTTCTCAACAATGGTTGTTTCAAGGACTTTGTGAATAGGTCTACGATTTGTTCATCACTTCGGCAAAAGTTGAGTTCAATAGTGCCTTCTTTACACAAATCACATAGGAAATGAAATCGAACATCGATGTGCTTACTCCTTCCATGCAACATAGGATTTTTAGACAACTTAATAGTCGACATATTATCACAGTATATAACTGTCATACCTGATTTCTTCTGATTAAGAATTTCAAGCATCTTTCTTAATCAAATTGCTTGGCACGACCATGCTGCTGCTGCCACAAACTCTGCTTCTATAGTTGAGAGTGTTACAATAGGTTGCTTCTTTGAAGACCAGCAAATAGCTCCTCAACTCATCATGAAAATGCTTCCTGAAGTACTTTTATGATCATCTATATCACATGCATAGCGATGATTTCTTGTAGAATACCCCCAAATCAAAAGTTCCTCTCACATAATGAAGTATCTTTCTTGCTGCATTGAGATGTTTTTCCGTTGGATGCTTCATATAGCGACTTATCATACTAACTGCATACATGATGTCTGGTCTTGTTGAAGTTAAGTACCTATTATCAACCTCTCGCACTTCAATATCCTTGTGTAACTTCAAACCCAATTCTGATGGAGTTCCAAATGTGCGCTCATCCATTTTAAATTTTTCAAGCAACTCTTGAGCATATTTCTTCTGACAGATAAAGTTACAGTTTGAGTAACTTCTACCCCAAGAAAATATATCATCAAACCAAGATATGTCCTTTCAAATTTCTTCATCATGCTCTTCTTAAAAAGTTCAAACATTTCTTCATTATTGTCGGTAAATATTAAATCATCAAAATATAAGCAAATAATGAGAATGTTACCTCCCTTTTCAGTTTTCACATACAACGTATGTTCATGGGCATTTAGTGAATCCCATCTTTTCAAAATGAGAATCAATGCGATTGTACCATGCTCTCGGAGCTTGCTTCAGACTGTACAAAGCTTTTTTCACCCTGTACACTTTTTCCTCTTTATCTTTTTGAACAAAACCTTCTGGTTGCTCCACATATACCTTTTCTTGAAATTCTCCATGTAAGAAAGTTGATTTCACATTAAGTTGATAAATAGGTCATGATTTATGTGCTGCAATAGAAATTATAAGCCTTATAGTATCTTGATGTGCTACTGGCGCAAATACCTCTTTATAATCAACTCCATACTTCTACTTGTATCCTTTTGCAACTAGTCATGCCTTGTACTTATCCACCTCACCATGTTCATTCAACTTGGTTTTGAAAACTCATTTTATTCCAATTGTTTTCTGCCCGGTAGGAAGATCAGTGAGCTCACAAATCTTATTCTCTTCTATGGATTTAATTTCACTGTCCATGGCTTCTCTCCATTTCTTCTCCTTTACAGCTTCTTCATAGAAAATTGGATCACTATCCATAAAGGATGCAAAGAATGCAAAATAAGCAATATCACTTGAGTCATAGTTCATCTCATAATCAATCATCCAAGTTGGTCTCGTTCTTGTTCTTGGATTTCTTTAACTGTGATCATGATCTTCTTCTTCTACTGGATCTTCTTGTTGAGCTTGTGATGAGCTCTCTCCAGGCTCATAGTGAGGCTGAATAGTGGCTTGTTCTTCTCCAAGATCTAGAGGAATCTGCTCATTCACAGTGATCTTTTCTTCCCATGTCCAAGTCTTCTTTTTTGTCAAAGATTACATCGTGGCTTACCACCACCTTCTTTGTCAAAGGATCATAGAGCTTGTATGCCTTAGAAGTCTCGCTTACTCCAAGGAACACAGATTTCAAACTCTTGTCCTCAAGTTTCTTCCTTTTCTCGTCAGGAACGTGTGCATATGCTATGCACCCAAATATTCTAAAGTGGTCTACTGTAGGTTTCCTTCCACTCCATGCTTCTTGTGGAGTCATATCTCTAACAGAGAAAGTAGGGCTCCAGTTGAGAATGTGAACAAACCACACAATAGCTTCTGGCCAGAATTCCTTTGGAATTTCTCTTTTATTTAGAAAATTTCGAACCATGTTGAGAATGATCCTGTTCTTCCTTTCGGTCACACCATTTTTTTGTGGTGTATATGCTGCTGTCAACTGCCTCCCTATGCCTTTCTCGTCACAAAACTTAATAAACTCGTTCGAGCAGAACTTTCCACCTCTGTTAGTTCTTAAAGCTTTGACTCTTCTTTCAGTTTCCGCCTTCATAGTAACACAAAATTTCTTGAAGCAATCAAAGGCTTCTGATTTTTTGAAGCGCAAGAAATAAGTCCATATTTTTCTACTAAAATCATCAATAAAGGTCATGAAATATTTCTTGTTACCATTTGATGCTGGAGAGACTGGACCACATATGTTTGAATGCACCAACTTCAAAATTGCTTGAGCTCTTCTCGGTTTTCCAGATGGAAAAGAATTTCTTTCATGCTTTGCTACCACAGCTCTCACAAATCTCTGTTGGAGGAGTGATGTCTGGCAACCCAAATACCATTTCTTTGAAGACAACATCTTTAACCCTTTAAAAGTGTAGATGACAATACCTAAAATGTCGAAGCCAATTTGGTATCTTCTTGTCGAAAATAAATTGTTCTGATACCAATTTGTAGAAAAATAAAGCTACCCCGATACCAACTTGAGAGAAAAAACGCTCGCTCTGAATCTAACTCGTTTAGATAACTCTCATGAAAGGGGTGTCGAAAGGGGGAGAGACAAGGAGACAAAGAAGTTCTCAAAAGATTTTTTTGTAGTACACACCAACTGAGACAAGTTTGCTATGCTACTCTCTATTGTTATTTATTATTCTCACTTGTTCTTTTATCTCTGACATGTAGTAAAACCCTTTTTATAGTTTGTATAGAGGCTAAGTTTATCCCATCACTTTTCTCTCTCCCATAAGCCATTTCCCTCTTAAGTTAAGTAATGGTTTTTTTGACCAAATATAAAACCAAAATAAATTCATAATTTTTTTTTCTCTCTCCTACATTTAAGTTTATTTCAAGAACAAAACTCTCTCATAAACTTAATGTTCTATTCGATGGTTCCACCTATGCCGTTTTCGTTTTCTCGAGCTCAGTCGTGGTCTTTTCAACTTTCTCTTCTTGTCCTCGATCGGTAAACTAAGGTTGTTCTTCTCTGATGAGACTTCATTTGGATTTTCTCGAGAACAACCCATTTGAGGCACCGACTCTTTATTTCTCCTGTTCTCAGCCACGCTGAACTCAGATGTCATAGCTTTGTTCACTTTACTCAATTCCCTTCACAAGTCCACAACGACATTTTCCACTTCCATTTTTGCTTCCTCCATTTGAGCTTTATCACAAGTGATTATCTCAATCGTGCGTCGTAAACTCACTGCCTCCTGTTGGACTCGATTCAGATTCACATCAACTAAATCTCTCTGTTGAGTTAACATCTCTACATCTTTCTCCTTCAATTTCGAATCTGAGTGGGCCGCCAAATCTTCAATAATCTTACCAGATTCATCCAATAACCTCTTAACAAATTTCTTCTCTTTCAACATATTCCGATTCATAATCTCACTCTCCATCCTTTTAGTTGACAACTTCTTGCATTTCACCTTCAAGTCCTTTGTCTCTTCCAAAGCTCTTTTCTGATTCTTCTCCATTTTAATCATTTTCTTTCTCAAATCTCCTATTTCCTCGAACAATCCATCAGAATTAGCCTTAATTTCATCCCTCTCATAACAAACCTTAGTCCATTTCTCCCTTTCTTCCTCAACTTTCAACACAAGCCCATTATTCTCATCTTTTAATCTCCCAGTCTTCACATTCTTCAATCTCTCACTCTCAACTAACCTACAAATCCTATCTCCCACTTCATTCATTTGACTCTATTTCTTATCGTCGATATTCTTCTTCAAGTCGAGCTCCAAACCCTCTTTAGCCTGAACCAGAGCTCCAAACTCCTTTCTCTTCTCGTGTGTCTCCTTCAAAAAATGCTCGTTTAGCGATTTCAACATCTGCAATTGAGACTTCTCCACAGATTTATCCATGACAGTTTTGAGTTGTTGCTCTGAATCTCTGTTCTCCTCCTCATGATCTGGCAGTTTCATTGGCTCGTTCGCTGGTCGCATGGGTTTCTTCTTCGTCATTGTTTTGGGATTTTCAAGGGAATTTAAAGGGATTGCAGCTTGTTGGATTTCAATAATCGGCCGGGAAATCCTTTATTTTCGGTGAGAGAAAATTGTCGACAACAGGTTGTTGTAAGGAAAATAAAATGCGTAAAATAAGAAGAGAGAGAATGATGAAATTTTGACTGCCCCTTTAATTCAGGTTGTGAAAATATTGTGAAGAGATTTCCTATTTAAATATAACCTATCCTAAAAATGGCTGGAGAGTGGCCACTGAATCTGTGCCACTTCCTACAAAATTGCCGTCTAAAATTTCGTTAATCCATTCGACGTGTTTGTCAAATGGTCAAACAGATAATTAATGTAATCGTGTGAATTTCGTTAATCCATTCGACATGTTTGTCAAATGGTCAAACAGATAATTAATGTAATCGTGTGAATCTAAATAAGGGAAAACTCAGGTTTTATCTAACACAGCTTGCATTTGAATCATTTGTTTCTCATGTTCAATTTGCATTTCTGTCATCCTTTTTCTCCATTCCATTCTCTTTCTTCTTTCTTCCTCAAATTCTCTTTCCTGCCATTGGAGCTCTCTCTCTTCGAGCTCAGGCTCTCTGTTATTCGGTTGTTCATCCTTCTTCGATTTTATCATCTCTGATACCGCAGTTTCGCCAAATCCGCTGCGTATCACTTCATTTCTAACAACTTCCACTACCTCACGACTATCGCCATTGTCTTCGCACCGCCGTCTCCTTTTGTGTTTGTCTCTTCGTTTTGGGCCATCAAGAGGATGCCTCCATTTGTTGTGTCATCCAAGGCTAGGTTGATGGATTCTTCCACCTTCTCTTTGGTTCGACAATCTCTTGCATAGTGACCCATTCTGCCACAATTGTAACATCTGTCGGAGTTACAATTATTTGCATAGTGGTCATATTTCTGACATTTATAGCACTGGACGTTGAAATTGTATCCTTGACCGCACTCTTGATTGCGTCCTCTTCCACGCCAATTTGCTTGGCTCGACAGTCTCTTCTCATGGTAGTTTTCTTCGTGACTATTGCCTTGAGCAGCTTCCACTATCTCTACCTCAAAATTCTGTGAGTAGAGTATCTTTCCATCCTTTATTGATGCCTTCTTCTGAAGCGCTTGATCGAGCGGCTCCTCCTCCTTTTTCTTGCGTTGCTCGTGTGCCTCGAGAGAACCGGCAAGCTCATCGACTGTGAACTTCGCTAGGTCCTTCGACTCTTCTATGGCACACACAACATTCTCAAAGTTGTCTGTTAACGACCTCAAGATTTTCTCCACAACTTGCGTCTCGGGTAACATTTCTCCGTTAAAATTTAGCTGATTCGCCACGGTCTGTACACGTGTAATATAGTCAGATACATTTTCTGACTCCTTCATCTTCATGCTCTTCAACTTGCCACGTAGAGTCTGGAGACGCACTTGCTTGACTCGGGCGGTTCCTTTGAACATCTTTTCTAGAGTGTCCCACGCTTCTTTTGAAGTAGTCGCCCTTGCAATCTTCTCAAAGCCCGACTCGTCAACAGCCCGGAACAACATGTATAATGCTGCTTTATCCTTTGACCGTAATTCCTTTAGCGCCTTGTTTTACGCCACCGTATAACCCGTGGTATCAATCGATTCTTCGAAAGCGTCTTCGACCACCTCCCATGCGTCTTGCAAATCAAGAAGAGCTTTCATTTGGATGCTCCAATTCTCGTAGTTCGTCTTCGTCAATCGTGGTAGCAGCATTTGTCCCATCATGTTCGCCATCAGCTCTGATACCAATTTGTAGAAAATAAATTGCTCGGATACCAATTTGTAGAAAAATAAAGCTGCTCCGATACCAACTTGAGAGAAAAAATGTTCGCTCTGAATCTAACTCGTTTAGATAATTCTCACGGAACTTTAAAGGGGGTGTCGAAAGGGGAGAGACAAGGAGACAAAGAAGTTCTCCAAAAGTTTTTTGTATTACACACTAACTCAGAGAAGTTTGCTGTGCTGCTCTCTGTTGTTGTTTCTTGTTCTCCCTTGTTGTTTTCTCTCTCTTATAGTTTTTTCTAGCTAAGTTTAGCCATAACTGCCCCCATCACTCTTCTCTCTATTTCTCAATAATGGCTTTTTCACCGAATTTAAAACCAAAACAAATTCATAATTACTTTTTTTTTCTCTCTCCTACATTTACATTTAAGTTTATTTCTCAACACTTCTTTCTTCACCATCAAACTTCTAGCAACTATATTTAGCTTCAATGGATATAAGCGATTCGTGGTCATCTGTATCTTAGCAATCGATCCTCTTCTAGAGTCATAAATCTCACCTTCATTATTTTGAAATGTGATCACATACCCCTTTTCTTGCAATTGACCGATACTAAGCAAGTTGACCTTCAGATCAGAATGTAGAACACATTAGAAATTGACTCTACAAAGCCATTTCTAGTCTTTGATATCTACTATTCCTTTCCGATCACTTGGACTGTTGCATTGTTGCCAAGACAAACAGTGGTACAAAAATTTTCATCTAGAGTTGAGAAGAATTCCTTACAACCTATCATATGGTTGCTGCATCTAGAGTCTACGACCCACACTCCTTGATCTGCAACCTTCATTGCATGGAATGACATTAACAATGTTTCTTCTTCTCTATACTCTGCAAAGTTAGATTGATCTCTTTTCTCCTTTTTGAGCCTGGTATAACATTCATTCTTGTAATGTCCAGGGTGTCCACATCTGTAGCATTCCACCTTAGATTTGTCAAAATGTCTCTTACCTTTGTTGTCATAATCGTCTCTGACTAGATCTGCTGACTTGCCAACGTATCCATTTTTTTCTCGACCGCCTCTTCCATGACCTCTGCCTCTTCTTTGCCCTCTACTTCTGGAGCTTGAAGCTTCACCTGGTGTGGATATCTTTAAGGCTTTCATCTCCTCTATTGCACTTGTGTGATTAAGCTTCTGCTCATGCACTAGTAAGGAGCTTTGAAGTTCATCTATTTGCATTTCTTCGACATTGTTTGCTTCTTCAATAGAACATACAATATAATTGAACTTTGGAGTTAGAGATCACAAAATCTTTTCTACAACTGCAACATCCGTGATTGAAACACCATGCATCCTCATTTTACTTGCAAGACTCATAACCTTGCCAATATAATCATTCACCGTTTCTCCCTTTTGCATTTGAAAATATTCAAAGTCTCTTCTAACTGCTTGAAGTTGAGCATGCTTTACTCTCGTTGAGACTTGATACTTCCTCCTCATTGAATCCCCAATTTCCTTGGATGTCTTCTTCTGAAGCATCGTTTCCAATATAGTTCGATCAATGGACTGGAATAAGTAATTCTTGACTTTCAGGTCCTTCAACTTCGATACTGCCAACCGTTGCTGTTGAACAACTAAGAGTACCTCGCCTTCATTTGGCTCTACACGTCTCCATCATATCAAAGAACTCCTTTGATCTGAGGAAATTTTCCATCAACATCGCCCAATGATCATAGTGACCATCTAATCTCGGAATGGCGGGCTGAACATAGTTATCAACTTGTCTTTCTGCTATCATTCTTGTTGTTGCAAGATCGCTTTGATACTAGTTGTTGGTGACAACAGAGAAATTTAGTAGAATTCTTTGGGACAAGAGAACTTTGTATAACTATGAAGGAATACTTAATTGATTTTCTACCTCTTCCACCAATGCCAACATACATATATATATATATATATATATATATATATATATATATATATATATAGGTAATTTGGGACATTCCCCAATACCATTCATTTTATCCATAAGTCATGTACCTAATTAATTATGAACTAATGAACCTACATTTATCTATTCATATATGTATTTATAAGTGCCCCTTCAACACATGTATCTACAAGTGATCCTTCAACATTTTTAATAAAAAATTTGCACCAGAATGTTGATTACCCGACACCATTTCATTGCGACAACCAATCTACGACTTGCTTAGTAGAAAATTTGAAGTTTCATGCTAGAACAAACCATATGGAGGTGCACTATCAATTTATTAGAGAAAAAGTTTTAAAAAAGAAAGATGACCAAATGACATATTTGTCTTAAAAAAAAAAAAAAAAAATACTAAATACCCACAAATGTGAGAGTTTTTATTGTGAACTCAAACCAAGATTCTACTTTAAATTTTGAGTTTAGTTTTAGTTTAATTTCTATATTACAAGATTTTACACTTCTACTCCAAACAACACTCATTTTCGTCATATATGTAGATTTTGTATTAATTAACTCAATTCTTTTAAACTCATTGATAATTAATTTAGTTTTCACTATTTATTCCTTCCTATTAAAGTTAATTAAAAAAATCTACACTATAATTATTTTAAATTAATCAATTGAAAATTAACACCCATCAAAAGTGAGCATAAAGTTTAAAATTAAAACTAAACTCCAAATAATTTGGAGTAGAAATACAAACATAAATCAAATATACACGTGGCTCCAAATTTAGGTATTTTCCCCTAAAATAATAATAATAATAATAATAATAAATAAATAATTGGGTTTAGTACTATATTGTACGGCAATCAGGTTTGAGTTTAATAATTTTTGGAATCCAACTTTCCATATTTATTTTTTGATTTTATAAAAAAGAAAAAAATAAAAAAAATTGAGCGAAGGAAGGAAGCTTCCGTTGTCTCAAAAGTGGTGCGATTTTGTCCCAATTTCAAGATTGGGCGGCTGGCTGATACCCAAATGTTCCTCAAAATTATAATACACGTTAAACGATTATTAAGTTTAATTCGAGTTCGAAGAAGTAATTAATAATTATAATAATAACGGTTAGACGACCATGACTCTCCATGATGGTATGATATTGTCGTTTTGAGCGTAAGCTCTCATGACTTTATTTTGGGCTTCCCAAAAGGCGTCGTTACAATGAAGAGAGTATTTTTTGTTTATAAACCTATGATCATTCCCTAAATTAGCAGATGTGGAACTTTTATCATCAAACAATGACGACTTAATTACATTCAAGAATCCCATATGGAATGATGCGTCGTGATGTTATCCTCCCCCTCATCAAACCCCGACTCTTCCTCCAAACAAACTGCCTCCGCCTCCACTGCCATCTGCATCCACATCGTCCTCGGCGAATCCAACGGCGACTCATTTATCGCCTGTATCTCACTCTCCGACAGCCCCACTCTAACTGGCGCCGCCCCGACCGGGTTCCTCATTCGCAATGCAGCCATCTGCGCTGCACTCTGAATGTCCTCTGCCCTCGAACTCTCAGGCCGGGGGAAGGTCTCGGCCAGCTCGGGGAAGTTGAGCTGGGCGTTACGTCCACGGAGGTGGAGTGCGGCGACGTCGTATGCGGCAGCGGCCATCGCCGGGAAGTCGTAACTGCCGAGCCAGATTCGGGTTTTTTTGCCGGGTTGGCGGATTTCCGAGACCCATTTCCCCCATTTGCGCTTACGAACGCCTCTGTAAGTGGGTTCCATGGGAATTAAATAAAATTTAGAAAAAGGGTTAAAAGTGAGTATTTTTTTTTCTGAGAGTGTGAGGATTTTGAGGTGTTTAAATAGAGTGAAAGGGACAAATTTGTGGATCATGAGAGTGCGGTTTCGAGGTAGCTGCTAGATTGAAGTTGAAACATGCTGTCATTTGGAACACAGGCACATTTTGTCTTGTCTTTTATTTTGGGTCAAAACATGACACGGGTTTTACTGTCTCTATTCTAATTTTTATTTTTCTATAAAGTTAAGGTTGGGTGTCTTACTCTGAGCAGCTCGAGAGATTTTATCCGAGACTTGTGTTATTAGAAATTGGATTAATATTTATTTAAAATTTAAAAGAAAAAAAATGGAATTATTAGAAAAGGAATTTAATGGTTGAATTATTGTGTACGTGTGTGTGTATATTGTGTTAATTATTGGGGTGTTTGGTTGTATTTATTTATTTGGAATGAAAAAATTATATGAAGAGAAAAAGAAAGGTAGTGCTATTTTATATTTAATAAAATCAAATTTGGTGTCTAATAAATTTAAAAATTATAAAAAAAAACTTAGAAATAGCGAGAATTTCCAAAATTCAATAGAATAATATATTTGATTTTTGTGTGATAATAATGATAAAATTTGTTTGAGAATAGAAGAACGTGATTTGTAAAACAAGAGAAACCTACATGTCAATGTGGTGCTTTTCAAACTAGTTTAAATGATGACGAGAATTGAGCTAATTAACAAGATTATATGAATGGCTAATAAGGACCAGCCTCGACATCAAGCTAAGATCAACAAACCCATGTTTCCGTTTTCTCTTTTGTTTGGTAGCTAGGTTTCCTTTATGCATTAATCTTTTTATTCCGTGTTGGAATCTTTTTTTTTTTTTTTTTTTTTTTTTTTTTTTTTTTTTTTTTGCCTCATTTGATCTTTGATTTTCCTTATATTTTGTGTTTATTCTTACCGTCAAATTTCACCCGTAGCTTTAGCCCGTAATCCCTAGTTAAGATTCATAGTGTTGTGTGTCAACTGACATATTAAACCATGATGTCGTGTGTATCAATGACATAATAAACACACATCTCTGATGATAAAGTCATAAAGAAGAAGAAACAAAAATTAATCACCATCTTCATTATTCGTGTGTGTTTTCTTCATGCCGACCAACTCCACCTCCCCGCTACACA
Source organism: Cucurbita argyrosperma subsp. sororia (assembly GCA_018691285.1). Classification (NCBI taxonomy): domain Eukaryota; kingdom Viridiplantae; phylum Streptophyta; class Magnoliopsida; order Cucurbitales; family Cucurbitaceae; genus Cucurbita; species Cucurbita argyrosperma. Next base: position 5,106,225 of record CM031881.1, on the reverse strand, counting down.
TCTCCATCAGCAGCATCCTAGGTGCACGTTTTCGACGAGCATCCTCGATTAGCAGCAAGCCACGACGTAAACGTTAGGTTATACCTCAAATTTCCCTTCATGATTCCTAGTCCTTTTCTCCATTAAACTCATTAATTACTTATTTATTCTTTTAAAAAAATAGAAATATATATTAAATTAAAAATGAGTCGAATGAACCCAAAACTTGAACCCAATCCAGTTGAGTTCTAGAAAATTAACCCAACTCAATTTTGATTGTTTCGAATTTTTAAATTGGATGTATACCTCTACTATTAAAAATATGTATAGGTTGCTACCCGCTATTTCATTTTCTCCTCATTTTCAACGTGTTTATAAATATATATATATATATATATATATATATATATATATATATTGAATTTTTGGTGAGGGAGTGAGTGAACCAGCTGGAGCAAGCTAAGTAGAAAAACATTTGAATTTTTGTGCGTTTAATATTGGAATGGTACACAGAAGAAGCGTCAAAAAGGCATCGTTAATAGTCAACGCACCGCCAGGGTGATCCGACCATAAACCGTACGCTTTCCGCGTCCACCGGTTGTTCTACTTCACCGTACCTACAAAATCTTTCCTTCCACCAACCTCAACCTCCGACTATAATTAATTAACCAATCATGAGTTATTCATTTTAATTTTTTTTTTATTATGAATAATATGCTCGAGTTCTTTCAATGCAACGTCACATCTCATCTTGTCATTTTAGTTCTCAATTAACATGGCTCATATGTCTTGACGTCATACCATGTAATCGAGTGTCATCGACCATCACAGCTCACTCGATCATGCCATTGAGAATGGGCCCAAATGTCGTTCATAACATCGAGGCATCCTGAACATCCATCCATTCAGGTTCTATCGAGGCATTGGTCCTCCCGTGCCCATGTCATGTTATTTACGGATAATGTACCAGATAATGGGTGTAAATTTCAACCTTCAATATGTGGGAAGGGCACAATATTGGCACTCTTGTGCCGCCCGATACTAGTCTTAAAAGACCCATTTCAAAGGAAGTCGCGTGAGACACTTGTATCGAAACGCTCACTCTCACTGTGACACATGCATGTGCCATAGGGTAGTTTACGCCCTTTGAAACCTTGACTTTCAAGGTTAAGGCCTGGGCCCTACCCGACCCTTTAACAAGCCTATCTTAGACGCTCATGTCTACTCATTGTCCTTATTTTGCTTATGCTTGTTTCCTCTTCAATGCATACATTATATGGTGTGTTGAATGATGCACCGTCCTCCTCAGTCGCATCATGACATTCTTCTATATTAGCCCTCGCGTGGACGGATGGGCGCTTCTTGAGGGTCGTCGCTTTGCTTGACGCAACGTAAGGGTCACACCCTACTACTCTTTTCATAGTATGAGTTTGACACTCTCCCCTACTTAAGTCAGTCATTATCCTCGATGACTTTCATAGGGCACAATCACATCGCGGATTGTAACATTCTCCCCCACTTAATCTCAATATCATCTCAATGATGATTCAAACTTTGGGCCATTGCTGACTCGACCCGCTGGAACTGATCATGCTTTAGACAAGTATAAATTCACTAAGCATCTGACTTCTCTTTCGTCATAATGCTTATCTTACTGACACCTCTTGGTTAGCTTGGGGAGAAGTTCGAGTTGATACTTTTGACTTCTCTTTTGTCATATGGCATCAAGTTATAACTCTTCTCTTGTTCAATTGTTGGGGGAATTTGCCCCAACTTAATTTTGGCACTTCTCTTGAAACACGTGAGGGTCCAATGCCTCGATAGAACTGTGATAGATGGATGTTGTTTGCCATGTCCAGATGAGATAAATGACACGTGAGTCAGTTTCAATTATATAACCGAGCAATTTGCGATGGCTGAGCTATCTGAGACATGAGATAACATCATGATGCATAAACTATTCGATGGAAACCTAGATGATGATGAGATGCGACTTTTCTTACGAAAAATCTTGGCCTAGAGTACAGGGAAGGTCAAATGACTTGTTCTAGCAAATATTTTTCTCAACGTTTTTTTTTTCTTTTATGTTATAATTTAATAAAATTTCAAAAGTTTAAACTTAAAAAAAAAATTGAGAAATTAATTCGGGTCATAGTGGGATTCTTACACAATATATATATATATATAAAGAATTTGAATTTGATTCATACTTCAAATATATACTTTAATTTATTGTGTCTAATATATATTTATTATTTTAATATTTAATATTTAATATAATAAATAAATTGATTTTTTTTAATGTTATTATGAGATACAATGATACCAAATTAATTTTCATTAATTAATTATAGGACACTCCATGTATAACAAGTTGTGTCCATACATATAATCGATAAGTTAATATTTCATGAGAATTCAAAAGTTCGTTTTACCAATGCAATTACAATTTATACTTTAAGTACTACTAATTCTCTAATGAATAATTTGTTTACGATTCAACCAAAATTATCAGCATAGTGAAAATCCATCAAAGACGGCACCTGAAACAACCTCAATTGTATTATATATTTTAACAATAGGTCCCAAATAAAGTGTAATGGCCGTGCTTGAGGATAAGATTATTATAAACAATAACTAGATTAGTTTGAATTCAATTGGATTAATTAGAATTGTGGGAGATCTAATTTGAATAATTTATGGGTTAGATTAGGACTATTAATTTTATAATTGAGCCCTTGTTTGTTACAAGTATGGTCGATTCAAGGTTGGGACCAAAATTTGGTTCAGCTCTCTCTCTCTATTCTTCACACACTCGTTTGGGCATCTTCTACCATCTCTTCCGCGACTAGCGCATGTGCTCTAGCAGCTACACATCGAATGGGGATGGGAACGACATGTTAACCAGCAGCAAACAAGATCGATAGCAACGTGCAATCTCCTTTCTTTGCTTACCGTGTTCTAGTGATGAAGATGGTTTGTGTTAGGGAAGATCATGAGCAACTCAATCTTGAGGTCCTCCTTGGAGCCGCATGCTTTTGCTACCATAATAACCTATGATCTATATGTAAAATAAGAAGTAACCTATGATCTATATGTAAAAATAGTGAGTATAAAAATATTCCATAAGCAATCTATGTGTAGGTTCTTATTGAGACTTCTCATATTCAGGACTTCTTACGATAATCTCTTAATCTCCCTATAACTCCGTACGTACCTATTATTGAGTGCTAACTAGAAGCTCCTTTTATGCTGCCTACCAAACTCCATATTCCTATGTCATTCGAGGCGCTTAAATAGTGCAAGATGTCACCGTATGCTTGTCAAAGGTTTGTTGTCGGAAGCTGCGTGTCAGATGCCCTAGTCATGTTTGTCCAGGACGTGTGGTTCATCGTTGCATACCCATTCCAAACTCCTTTTACTTGCTTTCATGTTAGATAAACCTTTACTATTACTGTTGTGTCAACGGGGATGTATGACCGGTCACAGAAATAAAGTCTACACCCACTAGAGTTAAAATGTCACAAAATGTACTATAGGAATACATGACTAATTGTCAATTTTTCCTACTCAAATTATATGTTATCAAAATCGTTGTTGTTGTTTATTCGTTTTTAACTTATAACACTGCTTTCATTAAAATTGTTTTCAATAAATTTTTTCGCTCATGTTTTCTAAAACATTTCTCTCAAACGTGACTCGAGACTCGAGCATATATCAATATTGTTCGCAAAGTCTAAATTTCACTCGATTGACATGTTTGCTAGGTTAGAACAAGTGCCGCACAATCGCTGTCTCGCTGCAGCAAGAGTGCGATTGTGATACAAGGCAAGCTCTCCATGAAGCACAACAAGAGTTCCCTCAATAGTAGGGGTGTACACCCAACCCGATCCAACCTAATTTATAAGGGTTAGGTTGAGTTTAAAAGGACTTCAGGTTTGGGTTGGATTTAAAAGGATTTCGAGTTTGGGTTGTGTTCATTTTTTGGAACTTGATCTAATTCGGGTTGGGTTCGGTTCAAAATTCAAATTATTGGGACAACCCGACCCAACTCGAAAACCTTTAAAAAAAGGCTCAAGCCCATGCAACCCGCTCATGAGTCATGTTGCCTGTGCCACGTGGCCACATGCACTCTTTAGGGTGCAGACTTTCTCTCTCTCCTCTTAGATTGAATTAATAATTGTAATGATGATTATCTATCTCATTGTCTCTTTCCTTTTCATCTTCATTGTTCTCATCTCATAGCGGACGTCAACGTCGCTTGCTAGTCACCTCTTTATTTCTCTGTCAGACTCTCTTCTCAGCTCTCATTTCTCCACTCGACGTTGTCCTCGATTGTCTCTCCGCTCGAATTTCCATTCCATTTCTGTCGGACTTCTACGCTCTGTGTTTGTTATCGGATTTCTCCGCTCTGTGTTTCACTTCGTCTCCGCTCTATGTTTCTCATCAGACTTCTCCGCTCGATGGTAGGTTGTTTCTCCACTTCTTGTCTCTTCTCAGTTTAGAACAACCCAAACCCAACCCGAAAATAGAGGGTTGAGTTGGGTTGGGTTGTGAAAAGTTTCGGGTCAGGTTAGGTTACCAATCCAACCAATCCGAACTTTTGGGTTAGTTCAAAAAATCCCTCAACTCAACCTGACCCGGACCATGTACACCCCTACTCAATAGTACCCTCTAATGTGCCTCGTGCTTTAAGTAGATGACGTCACATTCTTATATAACGGTCTCTACGTAGTACTAACCGACTCATAACATCATAATGGACCCTAAACATGGCTCAAGGACCAAAGAAAGGTAAAACCTAAGCTAAGGTTCATAATTTAAGCATACAGTAACTCTAGGTCACAATGAATCAATTCCAAATGTAATCAAGGCATAAACATGTTTTCCAACATCCCATCATGCTTCTAGGGGGTCATTAACGAGTAATAATTCACATTCATCATGCATGATCAACATGGTACATTCATCTATATTATACAGCAGTCCCACAACAAATCAATCAGAGTCGATATTAGTGTAGCGGAAACCATAATTCATGTTTACGATCTAAACTGGAAAGAAATCCATTTCTCTTAGCTTAGACCTCCAATATCGTGTTTAAATTAGTCAAAGTTCATGCTTACAAATGTCATGCCCAATTTCAAGTTGATTCCTACGAGTGTTTCTTTCAAAATTCCGTACCTTCAAACTCAAACTTGATCTCCTCCATGCATAATTGTTAACCCTCGAGGTCTTCTACAACAAACCCATGAGACTAGATTCATGAAAAACCTGTGATTGCTATGTGACACACTGAGGGTACGTCTAACCTTGACCCATTCGACTCTTGTTCAACTCCCGTTTGTCTGTTTTTCACTCTTATTTTGATATTAATCTTATTTTAAGTTGAATTAGAACTTACGAGAGAAATTTCAAAACATTTGAAGCTCCTGACAAATGAAAAAGCTAGATCGAGAAGACATGCAATATCCAAGTAAGTAGCTACACAAACTTTAGGTAAGTAATACTTTTAGGGATGGCTAGGACGTGCTAACATGCAAGTATTCCTTACCTTAGTGGTTAGAAAATGCAAGTTAAGTACTTTGGAAGGGCATTTTTGGATGAGTATATATTGTATGTATGTTATGAAATAATTACTGTTATACTCCTAAGTTGAGATTTCCAAGAAGCATGTTGTGTTTATATTTTATGCAAAGCTAGAAAGATAATATGTATAATTAGAATACAAGTTAGACAAAAGAATGAGTAAACTATGTAAGATGTAAGAAATTACCAATATGCCCCTATGATAAGATTTACGATAATATTGTTTTAATTGTTTTCTATTGTGTTAGAAAGGAGGATGAGGTATAGTGATATGTGCTTTAGATGATTGATGGATGATATCTCTCCGTTCAACTTGTTTGCTTGTTTGTTTGCATGAATATTTTAGTTTATGTTTTCAGTGCTTTAGGTGATTGATAGGATATCTCCCTAATAAGCTTGCACGGACATTTAGAATATGTATACCATGTTCTAGAAGATCGATAGGATAATCTCTATAGGAAAGCATGCATAAGTGAACTAAGCTAAGTTTAAGGTGCTACAGTTAGAGCGATTTACATGTTGATTAGGTCAATACATTTCTAGTAGACCTTGCATCTCAAGATCGTCAGCTATTAGAGATTTAGACGTGTGTGCAACCAAAGATTGGTTTAGCCCCTAGAAACTAACTCCAAACGTCATGGAAAAGAGATATGAGATTTAAACCGCTTAGATGCCTCTAGGAACCTAGTGAACTTCTACAATATCCAGGAATTACAAAGGTAGCTCTTCAGGCAGCTAGCGTAAGTATAATGTCATCCATTTAATGGAGCTGTTAGAGTCTCCGCTACCTATTCCACTTTAAGACCCAAATTGTCAAATACTAGTCAAATACCTATACCGTCGAACCAGACATGAGGCCAGTTAGAGTTGTGTGATCTGATAGTTCATTTGGATTACCCTATACTGTAGATCCATCCTATGGGGGGACGTGGATCACGCAGTAATCATTGAAATCGGCATGCACAGGAGGTCGCTCCCCCAATTTAAGGGCCCTATGGGATGACCCACCAACTAACCTCCCATTGATGATGAGAAGAGTAGCTCACACCATACACTCTTTGCCAGAGAGAGTTCTCTGAGACAGCACCTTGATCTAGGACATCGATTTCACAAAACATAGACGAAGTAAGCTACCTAAATTAAAGAACATAAAAATAGTTCACCCTAAAGAAGTGACTTGTGCTTGGCTGATCCACAATGCCAGAAAAATGTGAACCACCTTCTCCATACCCAAGGTGAGTCCGTGAGCAGCTAAAGTACTACTCGGAACTTTCAGGCGCCATAGATGCTCAGATAGCAATTGTAACGACCCGAAATTTTCTACTTAATTTAAGGTCGCTATTGTATACATACCATAAACATTGAATGCGGAAGACTTCATTTAAATTCCATAAAACATAACCTTTATCTTAAAACACAGCCATGAACTTACGTGTTTCGAAAACATCTTTAAAATGACACAACAAAAGACTCGAAATAAAATAAATAAACGTTTAAGTTTAAAACATCCTATTCTATCCTAAGTCTAAGAAAATAAATGCCACTATCCTATGCATGTGCCATGATCTCGAGTTGCGATGCCGTCGTCAGCCGTACAGGAATGCCTTGCCTTAACCTGAAAAATGTAGTAGCACAAGGCTTGAGTATTTAAAGAAATACTCAGTAAGTGACCCCACTATTGGGGTTAAATGCAACAATCACATGCAATAAAATGATGGGACCTATCCTTCATTTCGTTTCATTTCGTTTCTTTTTCGTTTCGTTTCGTTTTCCCTACGGTGTAATCCTAACAGGTAACCGTGGACGTATACCATATACTCTACACGCAGCCCATACGTGCGAGTATGGGCTCACCAGCTAGTTCGCACACCGCTGGGCCACTGTCCCTAGCCGATGGGCATGCTCTGGGGGCCCACCGGGACCCGTTAAAACTAAAACCGTCACGGCGGCGCTATGCGGAGCATAACGATGGTTGTCCTGCCATTTGGATGTACGCGTCCGTACCCTCGTGATGGGATAGGGGTATCCCCCAAATGCATGATCACACAATATGCATGAGGTCCCACTAGTCCTATAGTCATCATTTAATGAACATAACCTCGTGTCACGTTTTCATGCTTACATGTCATTCTCATTCTCATTTCGTTACATATCATACATATTCCTAGCGGGGTTATGTATCATGCGATTTACCGTATTTCATGTCATACAATTCATTGAGTTACATTCCAATACTCATATAACAAGCCATAATCGTACAAGGGTCACACATCGTCACATGCATTCATATCACATCAACTAAGCAGCATGCATAACATACATTCACGTTCACATGATTTCGTACTTAAGCACAATAATCTAGCATACAATGTACCATATCATAAACAGGTCATAACATAAACCCTTCTATCGTTCTCTAACTTACCATAACACTATCGTTCTATCAATCTATCACAAACCTATCCCTTTCTACCCATAACCTAACCGTGTTCTTTCATCAATCTATCCTATCCATAGCACTCCGGTATGTAGCCTGACCTTAACGTTTCATGAACGTAACTTACTTCTATCGTTACATTTTGTTTTGTGCATCCTTCTCGTATCCTATCTCAAACATATCCTTGAACACATCGTACCATAATTATTATCATACAAATCACATATAATAACATAACATAACATAACATATAGGAAGCATATTGATCGACAGACAATTCACACATATCAATATATATGACACATACAGAACCACAGGGCACGTGTCAACATCAAATATAACCATGTCGATAGTAAGGTTACTTACCTGGCCAGCTTAAGTCGTTGTCACGAATATATGTTTAATTCAAGTTCGGTTCCGTCCTTTGAAATCCGAGTCAACCTATATGAGCCCATGACATTAGTTTCAGGTTTGAACTCTACAACATTATTTCTCTAATTTACATGGGTCCATTGTTAAAGGTCTGAAATGTTATATATCTATAATTATATTTTTATTAAAAATCTTATTTTTCATACTGTTGTATAAGAAAGTAGATACAGCTTTTTCAAGTTATTCTGGACTTTACTACTCTCAGTAAACTCTCTCTGTATTTACCCTCTGTGTTTACCTTTTCCCTCTATATTTAGTTTGTGGTTTTTAATTTCCTAATCTTCCTTTTTTTTGTGTTTTTATCTATTTCCTTTTAATTCTGTTGTCATGCTTTCCAAATTTCCAGTGATCCCTGTTTCCAAATCATTCCTTATCTTAGTGTTTCCTATTCAAAAGTTTTTTTTGGGCCATTCTATCTTTAATCTATTCACTTCGCTACTGATAAAAATTTAATCTAACATTACTAATCTAACGTGATTGACTTGATAAAAATTTAATCGAACATTAATAATCTGACGTGATTGACCAGAATCATTGACATTTAGTTTCTAACTCAGATCATTCTAATAATTCAATGAAGATCTAGTTGTGATTTTTTTTAAAAAAAAAAAAAAGGATAAAAGAAAATAAAGATTTATGTCAATTGGGTGAAGGTCATTCTCATTTTTTTCTCAAGTAAATCTTAAGATTATTGATCTTTTATTTTATTTTATTTTATTTTATTTTTTTCACTCTTCAGTAACTCTCTGGCATAAGGATAGGTTGAGGAGAGATAATTGTGGGAAGGGATGGGAGGTTTTAGTGGAGAGAAGTGGGGAAAGGATTTTTTTTTTTTTTTAAAAAAAAATTAATTAATTAATTTATTTATTATTATAATTTTAACTATTTTTATAATTATTTTTATTCATTTATTTCTTTATTTATTTTTGGGCTATTACAGCAATAGAGACTAAGTCCAAACTTCCTAGAGCGAGAGTAAATCCGGTGGATACCTACTAGGATAAAGATGTGACGAGAGTCTACAGGTAGGTTGTTTACTGAGTATTTTTATATTCACCCCTTTCCCCTTTCTTTTTCAAGTGTTAACATGTTGTCAGTTAAGGTAGAGGAGCGTTCGATAGTTGCGCAGTCACAGAAGGGGTCATTCCAAAGCATCATTTCATTTTTACATTTTGAGTCATATGTATTCTGACTTGTAGTTGTATATCAGCCCATTTCCCATTCTGTAAAAAGATTTTAATAGCACCGTCTTTTAATGAGATTTCATTTTGTATTTAATTCTAGGGTTGTTGTCTGTCTTTATTTTTCTTTTTCTCAGGTTAACAAAAATACCCGAGTATAGTTGAATTCAAGTAACCTTAGATACGGTAAAAGTTGTCCTATCAAATTCACAATAAATTTGTAAGTTACTTATGAGAACTTAATAACTACAATTTTAATTTGTTACCATTATATCAATGAAGTTATCGAAAAGAACACTAGAAATACACAAATATTTAAGGAGAAAAGAAAACTAAGTGAAGGAAATTTTAATAAAATTTATTAAAGTTATATTGCTTATCTTTGTTTTACTTTAAAAGCTTTATTTGTTGCCCATGTTTTAATTGTCTAAAAAAAATTAACTTCAAATTAGATGCGTTGATGATTTGAAAAACTTGATCAATCCAACTTAATTCGTATCTTAATTCGTATTACTATTGAGTTATAAACTTATTCAGTCTAGTTAGATTCAATTAGATTTGAGTTATAAACTTATTCTAAAGATTTAAATAAATAAAAATTTTATATATTGAGTTTGTTCATATATTTCCATATATTTCCTTAAAATTAGATGGGATAGAACAAAATCAAATTGTAATTATTGTTAATTTTAAAAATATATTTTTGCTTACCCTTTCCTAATTATTCTTTGATTATTTATTCTCCCACCATTCTCAACAATAATTTTTAATAATTTAAAAAGTAATTTTTAAAAAATATGTATTGAAATTGAATGGTAAATCTTAATTAAAATAAATAAATAGATATTTTACGAGTACATTTTACTTTTATAAAAAAAAAAAAAAAAAATTGAATAAATGACTTATACAACCCAAACCCTGTTAGATTTTGTGACACGTGGAAATCCTACAAGAGAAGTAAGATTCGGATTACCTTGATGATCAAGATCAAGAGTAGAGAAAATTCGTTTCTAAACTCGTGATTCGAATCACTCCACACGAGGTTTGATCACTACCACTTGAATGACTCTTGCAAGTTCTAAACATAAAAATTTGCAGAGAAGATCTTAGCTCTAAACAAAACTTAAAAAATAGAAATTCTATTCTTTTTAATTAAAAAATGTGATGATATTATTGAATACTGAACTTTGTTTTTTTAATTCTATTGAAGCATAATTCTATTGAATCATATTGTATGATTGGTGTCTCTTCGTTCCTATCATTTTGACATAACTAAGCTAGAAACATAAACCATTGAAATTTAAAGTGATGACTTACTTTTATAGCCTTACAAATAACCGTAGAAACTAATTTAGTAAACAAATCTCTAAAATATTTAAACTAGATCCCTAAAAATACTCTAAATATTTTGACATAATCAAATTCTTGTAAGAATCCCTCCCTTAGAATAAGTTCGTTAGAAAAACTGTGCACACAAGTTTTTCACGCAACTTCCGAAATGCTTATCTGAGTATTCTCCTCATCCAAACTGCTTGACATGCACAGGCACTAACAACAACAAACTCAGCTTCTGTGGTTTATAAGATGGCTATAGGTTGCTTACGAGAAGACCAAGCTACTGCTCCTCCACTCATCATAAACACATAGCCTGAATTACTCTTGCTATCTTCCATGTCTTCGACATAGTCACTATCACTAAATCCATTTAAATCACTAACTCCTCCCTTTCTATAAAATACACCATAATCTACTGTACCTTTCAAGTACCTTAAAACCTTTTTAGGTGCTGCAAAATGTTGTTGGGTTGAACATGCCATAAAACGACTAATCAAACTTACAACAAATATGAGACCAAGACGAGTAGCTGTAAGATACATCAAACTTCCCACTATTTGTTTATACAAAGTTGCATCTATTTGTACCATTTTCATCTTTGCCAATTTTCTGTCCTCCCTTCCTCTTGATGAAAAGTGTTTGCTCATTGGAACTGCTTTTGAATCCTTGATAAAGTAGGATTCTATTCGACTAAACCAGGTTCTAGGTGCTTGTTTTAATCTGTAGAGAGCCTTTTGGAGTTTGTACACTATCTCCTCACTTCCTTTTTTCTCATAGCCTTCACCTGAATCTGCTAACCAATAGGTGGATGTCGATTTCTCCCCTCCCTTATTGTCAAATCTGGTACAACAGTTATTGGAAAATTGTTTTCATCAACTAGTTCAATTGTTTCAGCAATCGATTCAGTCGTTTCTTCCGTGATTTTTCCTTCTTCGTTTTCAACAACTGGTTCAATTGTTTCAGCAACCGGTTCAGTCGTTTCCTCTGTGATTTCTCCTCCTTCGGTTGTGTTCTTATCAATTTCAATGTTTTCTCTCAGTCCAATTTTTTTCGTTGCTCTCCATTTACCCATTTTTGAAAATGGAGTCCGATGTTGCTTGCCTTTCATACATGCCTCACAGGTGGTGTTTGGAGCTCCAATTTGCGGCAAACCTTTCACCATGGTTTTGTGTTTCACGGTGCACAAGCCTTTGTAGCCGAGATGACCATATCGATGGTGCCAAAGTGTTGATTGCTCCGTATTTGAAACTTGGAGGCATCTTTCTTCATTTGTTGTGGTAGATGGTTCAGTACCCGAAATAAACTACCGATTTGCGCTCATAATTGACTCTGCTATTTTTCCTTTCTGTGGATGATAGATACTACATACACCATCTCTAAACAACATTGCTACTCCTTTTTCTTGTAGTTGTCCAACGCTCAAGAGATTATTTTTGAGTTAAGGTACCCAATACACATTAATAATAGTGCAACAAACCCCATGCAAAGTTAATTTCACTGCACTCTTTCCCGTCACTTTCATACTTATTATTTCCAAGTTCGACAATGTGAGAAAATGTCTTGTCTAAGCTTGAAAACATACCTTCACTTGCACACATATGGTTTGAGCAACTAGAAACTAACAACCAAGCATCACTCCATTTTGCTTCAAGTCTTTCCATATGAGTCATTAACAACATTTCATCCTCTTCTTCCGGCTTTGCATAATTCAGTTCCTTATTCATCTTTGGACATTCATATTGAAAATGACCTAAGTCATGACACCTATAACATTCAGCAGTTGCTTTGTTGAAAGTTAATCTTCTTCTTCCGCGTCCTCTGCCCCTGTAAGTTCCTCTTCCTCTATTACTTATTTTGGTTCGTCCTTCGACTTTTAGAACTTGCTCCTCTCCATTAATGCTAGATCTTCGAAATTTTTGTTCATGCACCACTAATGAACTTTGTAATTCATCAATGGACATGTTATCAGTATCTTTGGATTCCTCAATGGATACTACAACATAAGTAAATTTTTCGGTTAAGGTACGCATAACTTTTTCTACATCTGACATATCTTCTCGATTGCTTCTCATCTTGTTGGAGATTATCATCACTCTTGCAAAATAATCTGTGATACTTTCATCCTTTTTCATCTCTACGATCTCAAATTCTCTCCTTAATGCATTAAGAAGAGATTTCTTTCTTTTTTTTTTTTTTTTTTTCCACCAAATTTTCGCTTCATTGAGTCCCAAACAATCTTGGCTATGCGATGATCTAAGATTTGTTCAAAGACAGTACGATCAATTTTCTGGAAGAGGTAACGCTTTACTTGGTGATCTTTGAGTCTAGCATCATCAAGGTGCCCTTTTGTGCCTCAGTCAACATTGTTCCTTCCTCTGGTTTTGAGAAACCATTCTCCTCCACACTCCATAGACCTTTTGCTTTGAGCAAATTATCCCTTCGTTAAAACTTTGTCTTCACTCATACTCTCTCTATTTGATCCCTCAAAAACTGTGGGTCTGATACCAATTGTTAGGTTTTGACATAACTAAGTGATATGAACCAAGAGACATCAATCATACAATATTCTTCAATGAAGATGCGAAGAAAATGTTGTCAAAATTATCAAAAGATGTTGCAATTCATGCCACATTGAAGAGGGATGAAGTTTGATTATTATAAATTTTGGGTGGATTACAATTTAGAGTTATTGTATTTTAAGACTTTTAATTTACTATATGTTACAATTACATAATGGTTAATTATGACCATTAAGTATGAATATTACAACTCTTGGAATGTCTTTAGTAGTTTCATTTTGAGGCTATATAAATGCATGTACGTTGTATTTGTATTGAGGCTATATAAATGCATGTACGTTGTATTTGTAGGAAGACTTTGAAAAATATAGTAAAAGAAGCATTTTTGCTTTTCTTTGGCCAATGACTAAGTTTCTTTGCAATTCTATGTAGTTTAGGTTGCATGTAGAATTATTCAAGCTCAACATGATTAATCTTACTTGTGGAGTGATTCAAATCTCAAACAAGTGTTCTTGCCTTGAGATATTTGATCAACAAGAATCATTCAAGTTAGACATGATCGATCTTGCTTGTGGAGTAATTTGAATCTCAAACAATATTATTGCCTTGAGATATTCGATCAACAAGGTAATCTGAATCTTGATTCGAATCTCAAATAATGTTCTTGCCTTGAGATATTCGATCAAAATCGAATCTTACTCTTCTTGTAGTGATTCCTTATGGATTATATTATTGAATACTCACTTTTGCTTTTGATTTTACTGTCTTACCAATAACAGAAACTAACCACAAATCTGGTAAAATCTGGTAAACAAAATGAAAAATAGTTAAACTAGATCCCTATAAATACTCTAACTATTTTGACCTAATAAATTCTTCTAACAAACGTGCTAACCTAAAAAATTTATAATTAAGTTATATTGTGTTAATTATTTAATAAAAATTGTTTGAGTTGAAAAAAATTTACAGATGCACCCATTTAAGTTAGATTAAAAAAATATACGAATATCCCTACGTTGATGCCATGTGAATCGCTAAACGGATGTACGTATATAGTTAACCCAATAACAAAAATTTATTAAGGAAACTCGAGCAAACTACAGTGACACAAAAGATCTTATTTCTAAAGAGATTCGTGGAGAGGGAGAAAGAGAGCTAGAATGTTGTAATAATAATAATGAAGTTCTTTAGGATAAACATGATACAAATGTGATTGGACAATGCACACACCACACACTCATATTGCCTAACCACTAATATTCTAATATTCTATTTACAAATGGAATTGATGGGCCCAATTAATCCCTCCAATTATGTCTCCCATTCAATTTCGAAAAAAAGGGAAAATAAAACCACCCTTTCCTTCATTTGACCCATTCCAAGGGGTCTTAATTAATTAATCTTCTTAACTAACCCACCTTCCTTAATCTAATCTAATCTAATCTCATCTAATTAATTAATTAATTACACTCATACTATACTTAGTTTAACACACAACCCAATTCATATTTTTTATAAAAACTATGTGTCGTTTTTCTATTCTTAATCTAAACAAAAAGAAAAAAAATAGTGTTACCCAATAAGCCTAAGGATCCCACAGCGAATCATTCTGCATATTCTCCCACATTTCATCCTCATTTGAATACTCCTCCATCACCAAGCTCTCTGACGACATTTGCATCCACATCTTCGGCGAATCCAACGGCGACTCGTTAATCGCCTGAATTTGGCTCGGCGACAACCGCACTGTGACCGGTGCCAGTCCCAACCCACCAGTTCCACTTCTCTCAGGCACAACGGTCGGCGTTGTTCGTAATCGCAACGCTCCCTCGTGAGCAGCAAGGCGGATGTCATCAGAGGAAGAACCAAGAGGTAAGGGAAGAGAGTCGACAAGATTAGGGAAATTGAGACGTGCGTCGCGACCACGGAAATGGTAGGCAGCAACGTCGTAGGCTGCCGCTGCCATCTCCGGTGTCTCGAAGCTACCTAACCATATTCTCGTCTTCTTTCCCGGTTCACGAATCTCGGAAACCCATTTGCCCCATTTACGCTTGCGAACTCCTCGGTAGATCGACGTTGCCGCGCCGTGTCTCCCCATCGAGCTCGGCTCTCCCATGCAACAGAAAAAAGAGACAAGATACAATGTAGTACAAAAGTTGTCGCTTTGTCTTGATGTTTTGTGTTATTTTGAGGATTGGGAAATGAAGTGAGGGAGGTAAAGAGTATATATAGAGAGGAAAAAAGATGAGAATTTGGTTGAAACGTGGACACTTTCCATGACAAGCTCTAGAGTGAGCTTCCAAGTAGTTGCTTGAGCATGTTCATAAACTTTAAGATTCTTCCTAATTTTTAAATTTTTTAAATTTTTTAAAATTTTTAAAATTAAAAAAAAAAAAAAAAAAAAAAGATTTGAAGGGAAGAACAGAGGTTACTGTAAGGGACGCGTTTTTGCAATCAGGTGGCTAGAGTTATGGAAATTTGTGAATGGACCCCACAATCTTTTTGATATTACAATACTGGATATCTAATTTTGAAATGGGAAGATGAAGAAAGTAATCCACACGGCATGGACTCAGTGGTTGTGATTATACTATTGGTGACAGTGATGTCATGTTAGCAAACTATATAATACTTACCCACAATGTTTTTTGATGTATAGAGAAGTGTTTTGGTTTGGTAGTGTGTAGAATGGAGTATACTACAAGTAGGATATTCTTTGCGTACTCAAGTTTTATTTATGTATCTTAAGAGTTTCTTTATATTATTTAATTGGTTATCTTTTTATATTGATTCAATATTGAAAGATATTTTTAAGTATTCTAATCATGATTTAAGTAGTTGTATATTAGTACCTCATTTTTTCGACCCATCTCTCCCCGAACCCATTTTATGTAAGATCTTCCACCAACCAATAGTAGATGATGAGTTGCCATTGCAGAACAACGCTCTCAACGTTAAGTAGATTCATTAGAAGAATCGTTGGTTGAATATGATATTTTGGCAAGTCGATTCTCCAAAATTCTCTTTTTTGTTTCAAATCGTTTTGAATTTAATTGCACTTTTTTCAATTTGATGTTAGGAATAGAATATCTAATTTGTTTTTGTGTTCTAGGATTCTTGTCACAAAAGGGATCGAAAATTTGAAAAAAAGTCACAAAAAGTCTGGTGCGAAAAGGAGTAAAAAGGAGAAAGTCGCGGAAGAGGAAAAGAAAGCCGATTGAAGAAGAAATTAGGTCAAATTTAACTTCAGATACAAATTTTAGGCTCGGAATTCGAACCTCAATCTCAGCAGCCCTAGCCATCGAAACCATGGCTCGAAGCTGAACCTATCGCAACTTTGGATGTTCAACCCAGATGTAACGGTCTAGGTCTACTACTAGCGGATATTGTTCTCTTTGGGCTTTTCCTTTTGGGTTTCCCCCGATGTTTTTAAAACGTGTCTGCTAGGGAGAGGTTTCTACACCCTAATAAAGGGTGTTTCATTCTCCTCCACAACCAATGTGGGATCACACACCAGATGTGAATCCCACAACTCATCAACAATGCCCTCAGCTCACACGCAGACGTTAGCCCAGTCAACCTAGCTATCCACATGCGATCGAGCCCGAATCCAGCTACATCCCATGGATGTTTAACCCAACGACCCTCGGCTCACACACCCTCTAGACCTGTCGTATCCACATAGAAATTTGAGCAACCCGTGCTTGTCTCCATTTGTCTCATGTGCAACGCACGTGCGAAGCCGCCTCAAAACATGGTTCAAGTGCCACTCAATCGAGATATCCCCCTATAGCCAGCGTACATCGGCTTGGCAACTACCCTCAACAACAACTTAGCTTAAATGATTTATTCGACTTGGGTTTAAGTTTTTGGACACCGTCTTACCATTTTGGCTCGTTGAAGAGCTGTTTTTGACATATTTGGTAGCAATTAAGGTTAGTATTACTATTCTTTTAGTCCGTTTAAAGTATTTTGAGCTAAAAAGTTAAATTAGTTGATGGATGAATTAATTTCCTTAAATTGTCCTAATATGATGTCGTGGAATTACATAGGTGGAGTTGGATTTCAAGGAGTAGGATCACGCTAGCACCAAGGGTATTTAATGACTTTGGCTTAGGCCAACTAAGTAAACAAACTTATTGTTGGAATGCCTTTGGGGTTGGTTGGATGACTTGAACATAAACCAAGACATCTCAATCATGCAATATGAGCTTCAAGTTATGCAATATGACTTGAGCTGATATAAACCAAAACATCTCAGTCATGCAATATGAGCTTCAAGTTACAAATTTTAGGTGGATCATAATATAAAATTATGACGTTTCATTAATGTATTTTATGACTGTTTATTTACACTAAGTTACATTTACATAGTGGTTAATTATAGTCATAAATTAGGAATATTAGAATTTTTGAAATGTCACAAATGTTAAGAGTTTCATTTTGAGGCTATATAAAACCATGTATGTTATCTTTGTAAAATAGACTTGGAAAATGTAGTAAAAAGATCATTTGTACTTCCCTTTAGCCAACGACTAAATTTATTTGCAATTTATGTAGTTTAGGTTTCATGTTTAGAATCATTCAAGCTTGACATGATCGATCTTGCTTGTGGAATGATTTGAATCTCAAACAACTGATCTTACCTTGAGATATTCGATCAACAAGGTATTTGAGTCTTACTTTCCTTTAGGATGAAATCAAATTGATATATGAGGTTCTAGTATTATTCAACTAGGGGTTTGCATATCCAGGTGCTTACGACGGTTTTTAGATTGAACTAGCTAGGGTTTCCATATCATGAGTACTGTATGAATGACACGTACACTAAAGCCTATCTACATGTCATTTCGTGTATGTTATGATATGATATGATTGTTGGATCGGTATGCCAACCCTAGAGGGGGGGGGGGGAATAGGGTTTTAACGATAAAAGTGTTTAAACGTGATTAATTTTTCTAATGATGTGACTTTTTGCAAATAAGTAGAAGATGATAATTACTATAACAAAGTAATTCAAGTCAAAACAATAATCAAGTAGAACATGCAATAAATCACAATAATAATTTTGAAATTAAATAGAAAAGAGTTAGAGAAAATGACACCGTAGTTTTATAGTGGTTCGGTCAAACTCGACCTACTCCACTCCCCAAGCGCCTCTTGGGAATTTGAATAAAGAACTTTCTCGACTCTTTCCACAGATCTGAGCCAAACCGCTACACCGCTCTTTTTATGAGTTCAAGAGCAAACTCAATCTTTTCCACGGCGCAGGATCAAACCGATACAAGTATTTGTGTTTGATAATAACACACCACAACTCTCTCAAAGAGTAGATTTACAATTTGGGATACTCACAACTATTTCCTCACAATACAAAAATAATCCCTCTCAAGAATAAGATGAAAAGAAATAAACTTGTAAGCTTGGAGAGAGCAACAAACAATGGAGACTTTGAACAAATGAGGATTGGAGAATGTATGTAAGTTATGTCTTTTAAAATGTGGGGAAGATGAGATTATATAGAGGAGAAAAGTGGCAAAATGTAGGATTGAATATTGACCATTGGATTGTGTTAGGAATAATGGAAGGTGGAGATTAAAAGTAAATAAATAAGAAAATTTTCTAAATTCATTTATTTCAAAATTTTAATATAATAGTAATATAATATAATAATAAGACAAAGTTATCTGAGTAACGGTCAAATGAAATTCAAAATTTATTATAAATATAATAATATAATAATAATAAAAACTATGTGAGTAACCACCAAAATTTTAAAATATAATAATATAATAATATAATATAGTAATAATAAAATTCGATGTGAGTAACGGTTAGATTCAAATTTATATTTTGTAAAAATAACTTTATTTAAAAATATAGTAATAAGAAAAACTCCACCATTTGTTACTCTCCCAAAATCATAAATGTCATACTTCTATATATTTTGATTTGTCCATCATTTTGATTTTGCTGCCACATCATCACGTCGGGTATGTTGTCTCGACTGTAATTTCTTCGTTTTAGCTCTGATTTGAGTAATTGAAAAGTCGTTGAAATTGTTATTCCCGACCTTATATTGTGGACAGTTCAAAATACTGAAAATAATTAATAATTAAAAAGTAGATTTGTTATCATCAAAACATCAATTAATTGATTGAAATTAATTAAAGTTAGATCAAGGCCAAAAAGCCAACAATGATATGTTATATTATGAATGTATATGATGCATGTACTTCTAATGTATCAACTCATGTATGTCCTAATACCATGTTCATGTTACGCCTTTCAGACACAGTTGACCATGTATGATAATAGTGAAAGATATATCATGAATATGTATGCATGTCTCATTGAAGAGTGATGTCATGAAAAGGATGGAAGTATGATGTGCACCATAACCGTGTATTATGATTTGAAATTATGAGATCTCATGCATGTTGTATGTCATGTGCAATGGATACTTTCCCAATATGATTCGTATGAACACATACACCATGATATGATACACATTCCTTTTTTCTATTGGGTTCTCGCAACATAGCATGTGCTAACCTATAGTTAGGTCTAGATGAACGTATACAAGCCCACTAATAAATTCATGTGTGCATGATTGACTCCTATATATGGATGAAGATGTCAGTTAAGGAGGCCATATAAATAAAGTTAGGATAGTTAAAATTTCTACATATAAGTGGTAGCCTCTTAGTCAATACAGGACAAATGCATTTTTTTTAAAACTTAATATGAAAAGTTATTTCGTTATTTTTGTTAAGGATATTTAGTACTAAATTATAATTTACCATATATATCATATTTGATATTTTATTATAAGCTAAATTATAATTAAGTTGATTTGAGTTCTGTGCAAGAAGATATAAAAATGCAAAGAAATTAGTGTGAATATGAAAAAGGAAGAATTCTCATCGAAATCTATGTAATTCGCATAGGCTGAAGGAGATCGAGGGATCCGTGTCAAACCACATGGGCAAGGAAGACGTCCATAACGCCAACAACATGTGTTGCAAACTAGGATGAATAGCTTGTCATCTTACCAATGGAAACACGTATCGCTAGCGAATTGGATCATCCGACCCGCACCATGACCCAAAAATGTGACTCGCATCTGTTTGACCGACTCGACCTGGCTTCCTTGACCCACAACTGTGGAACACCATTGTGCGCGTGGTATCCTCTTGTAGCGCATGAGCGCACGTGGGGAAGCGCATGAATGGCCCTTTTTCCTCCGTCCCTTTTTTTTTTTTTTTAATTTCTGGTCACTTTGCTAGCAAGCAATTGAACTAGAGAAGGTACGCAACAATCAAGTAAGTAACCACAAGGATTCTAGGAAGTAATATTTGTATGGATGATTGGATAAGTATGAGAATAGTCAATCTTTTTACTAGCATAACTGTATTACTCCTCGCATGATGTGATGAGCTTTTTTCTACTACTTGTATGTAATCATGCTAATACAGAGGATGAAAATTTGTATATTTGCGATTGGGTGCTTGATGGATGTTATCACCCCGTAGAGCATGTGTGACTGTATGCATAATTTATTGTACAATAACTCTAGGTGATTGAATGTGTGATTCTCCCTGTAGTAAAACAAAACTAGGGTGTGAACATCAGTTTGGCCAGACAATGACTTAGGTTGAAACGCCTCCAGTAGTCCGAGTGCATTACAATCATGAGAGACGATCAGAGGGTGTAGCCCTTAGTGCTCCCAAACAAACCAGACTCGAAGAGTCGAAACCAAGAAACCTAGTGTCATGAATCCATCCCACATCAGTCACGAAACTACCTTAGGGACCTAGAAAACCACCGCAACAACCTGGGTAGACAAAGATAGCCGCCTAGGCCGAGAGCAGTCGGAATAATGTTTGTGGAGCTTCCACTTCCCTTTCCACTATGGTACAGTATCGTTGAGCTAGACTCGAGGTTGATTAGGGACATGTGACTTGATAATTTGCTCAAATTATTCTACACGGTAGATTCGTATAGGGAGCTGACACTGATCATATGGGTAATCAGTAGAGCTAACACGTATAGAGGGGTCGTTCCTCCCAACTTTTGACGACTACATGGCATGTAGGATGAGTTACTAGTAAACCTCTCATGGATTACCAACAAGTTAACACTCACATGTTGACCCCACCTAATAAAGATACTTCTTGAAGTACGGATAATGATTAAAACTAGCTACCCAAATCTATGAACCGTGTGAGCCCTCCACCTAAAGCCTAACATAAAGCCCGTGATCACCTATTAGATCAATAATGCGATGATAGCCTACAAGTATGGTGTTTATTGGGTATATTTAAATACACAACCGTTTCTATATTTTCTTTTTCAGGTGCATGATGTTGTTGGTCCTAGCGAAGGGGTGCTTGGGATCTCAGTAGCTACAGATGGGTGTCGACGTGGGGCGTCTATCTTATCCTCATATTTTTGTAGTGTGACATATCATACACATCTTTTGTATCCCCATCTCGTTCTCTCTTTTGAGAGCAAATTGAACACATTTTCACTTTTGTTTTTTCTCATGTAAATCTTTAAAAATCTATGATACGTAATAATTCAAAAAGTGGAAAAGAGAATTGGAAAAGAGAATTTTACCTAAAACTTAAAAGAACATAAAGGACAATCTGATGGAAAGGAAAGCAATCTTTGTGTCCATGGTAGCTTTTGTAAAAGCATGTGGGTGATGCATCTCGCCGCCCTTCACATCCCATTGGCTTAATCCCAATACTTATAGAATTAATGTCAAAGCTTTTAAATATTCAATCATCTAACACCAAATGTGAACACTTACTTTTTTATTTCTCATCTTTATTTAGAAACTTCATTATCTTGGTCTTGAGAATTAGATTATCCACTCATTTCAGCTTATTGTTCAATTTTGTTGTGATTAACATTTTAATACAAGGATGACTCCAAAGTTAGTATTGTTTAAATAATGATTTTTTTTCCAAAAACTATGGTAGTTGATACCGAACGATATAGAATTAATGTATCGTATGATTTTATTCTTTTCCATTTATATAATGATTTTGACTTATGGATATTTGTACCAGATTTCCTGCTCGTAAATTTATTTTGCTTTTATATAGTTTGATATAAAATAATCAAACTTTGAAAACTTGACCTAAAAGAGTAGGGTTTTTTAGCTTCTAGTATATTATTGTGAAAAAAGATAAAAGAGCATTGAGAGAACTAGACAGGACGCACTGGATAGACACTCCGGGACAACGCTTCTGCGATCACACAGCTCCCAAATTCTCCCCAAATTCTAAGAATTAGCGAACACCAACAAAAGAAATGTAGAATGAGGTGAGTATAAAAATACTCCGTAGGAAACCTACATGTAGGCCAAAAATTTTGAGCTTCATGATTGGCCAGGTTATGAGATAGATTTATCTTGTTGCATCCAATCCCTAATAAGTTATCATGAGCTTTTCTCTAGACTCGAGGAAGTTCAAGTCTAAGTTCTATAGATATTTGAGCTTAAGGGGAGACCTCGAAGTTTCGAGCGGTTCTTTTATCCATAACAAACCCTCGCTAGGTCTGGAGGATATTCTCCGATTTCTAGCACCATGGATCTACTCGACAACTTATCTTAGCTCGAAGTGAAGTATCTTTACTGCACTTTTGACCTAGTTAGCTTGCTACACCACAACAATGAATGACTGGTATCCCAAGGCCACAATCTCATAAAATCTGATATCACACCTTTTGGTCTAAACATCAAGCATGGAAGGTTAACTAATAAATTCTTCTACATGGCCACGGGTCATTTTGATCCTAGGGAAATGACCTTATGTGGTTGCCAGCTACTAAAATTCTTATGTGGTCTTGTACCCCCTATCAGGATGGGCTTACAACACAAAGGCTTTGTTCATGAGAACTTGACAATTATCGCCATATAAAGACACCTGGTTGCCTCAACGCGATACACTATCCAACTTAGGTCTAACTCAAACATACTGCTTTTGTATTCCTAGCTCTTGGCCGAAAACACAAAGCGTGCATTCGAGTCTCGAGACGTAACCTAGGAGGATTTGACATGTCCTCTATGTGTCCATAGTAGTACTAGATTGCCACTTTGGCTCATAAGGCGTGCATTCGAGTCTCGGGACGTAACCTACCTTTGAATTTTCTAAGGCTAACATGCGTCCTCCTTCACCTGATGCAATCCAAAAAAAATTAATTTCATTTAATTACACAAACTATGGAAAGAATTAAACTTCTTCAAAATTGGTTAAAAAACTAGAAAACTTATGATTCTTGAAGTTCATCAAAACTCTGTCTTCTGATCAATTTATGCTCTAGTTTCTTCAAAAAAGTTGTGCAAAATTACCTCCTAAATCATTTTAGACTAATTTCAAAACCTAAAACTCAAGGATAATCTCGGATCTAAAGGAAAAATCGAGTCTAAAATCTTGAAACCACCTCTCGTTTTTCCTCATTTCTTAATGGATTTAGACAATTCAAAAATCCAAATTGAATATCCTCAAGACTCTGAGAATCTTTCGTGAATGAACTTTGATTGTAAAACGTCTACAAGTAGCTAGATCAGAGCCATCCAACAATTACTTTGTTCCCAAACTTTTTTTTTTTTTCAATAACCCTTAATTAACTCATATACAGATACCAAAGAAAAAAAACGGGGGAAATAACCAAAATACCCTTCTTCTTTTTTTGGGTTGACTTTGACTTCTCTTTTAATTTTCCCAATTTTATTTTATATTTTCTTGAGTTCCCAAAAACATTTTAAACATTTTTTCTTCGCCACAACTTTAAATTTGATCTCTAAAGTCTGGAGGAAAATCTCATAAATTAAAATTTTAAAAGAAATAAAATTAATATACTATTGCTTTTTACTTGACTCACTAACTTCTGTCTAAGATGGGACCAGTCTCAAAATTATTCGAACTTCTATTTGGTATACACAAGCAATAGTCTAATTCTAAAAATCATTGGCCAGTAATTTTTTATTAAGCCAATTTTACCATTATCCTACTAACATATATGTCCAAATCTAATAATACAAATTCAAACACATATTATGTTTAAATATTTTTGAATATTATAATTATTAAAATATATATTCTGAAAGCGTGTGTAAGATTTGTATTAAAATCTGGAAGATAAAGGGGGAGGGGAAAAGAGAAAGGTTATATGGCCCACATGTAACCGACTATGTATGTTAGGAAGCTACCTTTTTTATGGGAGTTAGAAATTGGGAGAGAGAATATATTTTCTTTGCCTTTCATTATCTCTCGCAAGAAAATAAATAATAATAATAATAATAATAAAAAAAAAGGTCAAACAAAAAGTGAACCTCAACTCAAAACTCAAGAATTATTACCGATGCACCCACACATCTATTGCCTACCTACCTTTCTACAAATTTTTACCTTCTCTCTTTTTACCTAAACCATTTTACTCCTTCCTAACTCCATTTCAACCTTAACATTATTAAGTATTAACGTGTAGTGAAATTATGTAATCCTACTTTATTTAATAATAAATAAAGTTGTTATTATGTGCATCTTAATATGTGTAGAAATTTATGTTAGGATACCGAGCCTGATATCTACTTACCGTAAAAAATATGATAGAGATATATTTGGGAGATAGTTGGAGAAGTACATATTTCATAATTATTTGATATACATATATGATTATATTACCCTAAAAACTATATTTAGTAAATTGAACTTCTATGTATGCTCTTGTAAAATCTTCGTCTATATATATTCTATTAAATCTTTATTGTTTGTTGTTTTTTTGCTGTACTTTGTTGTTTCTTGTTGTACCTGTACTTCCCAATATTCCTCTCTGAATTTTCTTTCTCCTATTTTTTTGTGTTCATGTTGATGCTGAATTTTCTTTTTCCTATTTTTTGTATTTATCTTGATCGAGTGTGCATTATTGAGCGATCCTAACAACTGGTATTGAGTTTTCTCTCTCCTATATTTTGTGTTCATCTTGATCGAGTGTGCATTGTTGAGCGATCCTAACAACTGGTATTGAGTTTTCTCCCTTCTATTTTTTGTGTTCATCTTGATTGAGTGTGTGCTTTGTTAAGCGATCCTTGGTATTGTTCATCTTGGATTGCTCAACAAAGCACATACTCGATCAAAATGAACACAAAAAATAGAAGAGAGAAAACTCAGAGTAATACCTAACAACCAGTATTGTTAGGATGGCGATATTGTTAAAAAAAAAAAGTTTAAAAAAAAGAGAAAACTCAAGGAGAAATATTGACCCAAAGAAAATATTGGCTAAAGTTTTATTGATGAGTACCCTTATGTATAACAAAGACAATATAGAGATCAAAAAATCGATCTATCAAAGGAATAAGTTACATTTTTAATCTTAAACTTATGTTATATGATATGATATTTTACTTTAAGGATAAGGTTTAATAGACAAATTGTAACGACCTAGATTTATGCTAACCTGAAATCGTTATCATCATCATAACCTATGCTCTTATGCGGAATTAAACATTTAAAACATCATCGTGAAATATAAAGTCCATCTTAAAACATTGTCATGGTCTTAGATGTTCGAAAATATATTCAAAACGAGATAAAAACAATAAAAAATAAATAAAGTAAAACATTAAATGCAAGACACCCTATACTAACCGAAGTCTAAAAAATTTAAATATTATTAGTCCATGTACATGTCATGTCATGGTCTTTGATTGCAATATCATCGTCAGTCGTACATGGGTGTCTTGTCTTTACCTAAAATAGAAGTAGTATTTTAAGAAATACTCAGTAAGTGACCCTGCTATTAGGGTCAAGAAATGCAAACACATGCAACTCATGATTTAGGGACCTATCATTCAACCCATCATAGGGTGGTCTCTGGTCCCAAAAAAAACTTGGATCTATACTACTATCCTCTTTTCTCTCTTGCAGGTGAGTCCTCGTGAGGCGGCTGATGTTCGTTTGGCAGTTGTGGGCGTAGGAGGAACGTGGTAAGATGTGGGTGCGAAAATTCCGATGCCTCGCCGAAATTTTTGTGCCTTTTTCAACTACGGGATTTTTTTCTTTTTAACTTCCGTTACACAAATGGTTGAGTTGATTATTATGAATTAGGAACAAATTTTAAGTTAACTATTTTTGTTGAAACATGTATAAAAAGAGACAAGGCACTATTGTAGAATTGGATAGTTAATACTCGTTGGATTTAGATATATTGCTCTTAGATAACGATAAATAAAATAGTAATGTGTGACTTTGACACTAAACTTATTGTTTGAGAAAAACGATGAGAGAAACATATAGTAAATAACAAATAAATAAATAAATGTACGCTTCCTGTGTTGAAAATCTGGCCACAATCAACGTCGAGTAGCATATGGGAAAGGTGATAGGGTCGGTCAGCAACTAACAGAGTTGAATCTAGAATTCGAATCTTGTTCTAAATCTCAATCATAGTGTGTAATGACTCTAGTTTTCTACTAATCTAACATTGCTACCATATGCATGACGTAACTTCTTGTGCGAAAATATTCATTTAAAACGACCTCATAAAACAATGTCATAAACTTATATGTTTAAGAAAAATGTCTTACAACAATACAAAGGAAATATTAAAATAAACATAGTAAAGATAAAAACAGTAATGTTCTATACTAACCTAAGATCTACGAAACTAAATGTGATTACCTTAGGCATGTGTCATGGTCTTTAATTGTGATGTCATCATCAATCGTGTCGGGGTGCCTTACCTATACCTTAAACATAGAAGTAGCACATGACTTGAGTATTTTGAAAAATACTCTGCATGTAACCTAACTATTGGGGGTCAGGGAATGCAAATACATGATTAGGGACCTATCATTTAAAACCATCTCCAGTCCGAACAAATTGAATGTGTAGTACTTCCTTACACACGACCCACATATGCAAGCGTGAGCCCACTAAGTGGGCTTGTACACCCCCTAGGCTTGCATGGTCGGGCTAATTAACTGTAGCTGGTCGTCTGAAGGTATGGTAAACTCTCGAATACCTTGCAAGGCATCATCATCATCATCATCATAGTGTACACGTCCATACTCATCATAAAATGGGAAGTATCCCGATGTAAACGAACATACAATATGCATGATGTCCTATACTTTTCATCTTAAATCATTCATGTGACAGAACTCTACACATCCTTCACATATTACGCTAGATTCGTCACCATCATTTTGCTCTGTGTCTTGTATTCTCGAATGGCAGGAAGTGTGGAGTAGAAGGTGGGTGTTGAGAGCGGTTTCTTAAAAGAGGGGCAAGGACTGGGTCGTGTGGTAGTTCGTGTTGCCTCGCTAAAAATCATGAGTTTGTGTTGCTTGCACATGTGGGTAGTGTATAGAGAAGTACTACACATCTAATTTGTCCGGATTGGAGGCCACCCCTCTGATGGTTTTAATGATAGCTCCCTAATCATGAGTTGCATGTGTTTGCATTCCCTGACCCCAACAGTGGGGTCACATACTAAGTATTTCTTAAAATATTCAAG
Source organism: Cucurbita argyrosperma subsp. sororia (assembly GCA_018691285.1). Lineage (NCBI taxonomy): Eukaryota > Viridiplantae > Streptophyta > Magnoliopsida > Cucurbitales > Cucurbitaceae > Cucurbita > Cucurbita argyrosperma. The sequence goes on along the minus strand of CM031881.1, from coordinate 5,078,221 downwards.
TCATGTATCATTTCTATTTCAAACAAAGGCAAGATACTCCTGCACGGCTGACGACGACATCACAAGTCGAGACTATTGTACATGCATAGGATAAGTGTATTTATTTTCTTAGAATTAGGTTAGAATAGGGTATTTTTATCCTTAATGTTTATTTATTTTATTTTGAAATTTGTTATGTCGTTTTAAAGACGTTTTTGAACACGTAAGTCCATAGCAATGTTTTATGATGAATTTTTAAAATGTTTATTTCTGCATAAGAGAGTATATTATGATGACTGTAGTGACTCTAGGTTAGTAGAAATCTCTAGGGTCATTACATCAAGTATCCCTTGAATGTTATCTCACACCACAATGGTATCTATCATGGGCTAATATATCTATGTAGTCTCTCATCTCCTCTTAGAGTGTGTTCGTCCATACACAATAGTAGCTTCTCAACATACTACTTAAATAGTCCCTTGTCCATTTTCAGTCACTCTGCACACAATAGTATATCCTCAATTAGCTACATGTGTAATCCCTCATCCTCTCTCAAGGTAGGTTATCATACACAGAATAATAATTTCCCATGCATATATAGTCCCTCATCCCCGGCCAAGGTGGATTATCGTAAATACAGTAGCAATTTCTCATGCCACCCACTTATATAGTCCCTCACCCTCTCTCAAGACGGGTTATCATACAACACTCGTAGATTCTTATGTTGTCTACTCGTGTAGTCCCTCGTCTCCTTTCAAGGAGGGTTATACTTGACAAATAGTGGGTCTTCGAGTCGCCCTTGATGTAGTCTCTCGTTCCCTATCAGAGCGGATTATATCCTACATAGTGACTCCCCAAATAGTTTCATTCTCATTGTTCACCTTGGATGCCGTGGAGTTCTATTAGGTTCTAGGGCATCTAGGTGGATTAGATCACAACTGGTGTCTTCAGGTCGCTGGAGTTAGCTCTCGTGAATAGATAGGAGCATAATGTATAATAATAATAATATATTATTTAATTTTTTGTATGGTCTTAGATTACGTGCTTTACAGCTCTACGAGCATCATTAACTCCTTCACCATACCCATTACAATAATTGAGAACTTAAAGAAAGGCTCATAAAAATTTATAATCATATTCAATTTGAAACTTATGCCTCATTAATTTTCTATTTTCCACTTACCCACTTCTAAACGCGCTTCCTTTACCCTTTTTTTTTCCTAATTCTTTTAATTATAAACATTTGAAAAATATTTATTTCTCAATTCGGTATTTGTGAGACGAGTTCGGTTGATTTGAGAAATTTAATGAACCCAATTCAACCTAATCACAATTGTTTTTTTTCTTGGATTAATTCCAGCAGTTCAATTCGTTCATTCAAATTTTTGTTTTTCATATAAATAAAATGTTTGTTCATAAAACATATGTTTATTTATTTTTAAATATTTAATATCTAACGAGTTAAATAGTTAAAATTTATTTTTGAGAGGGGAAAAATAAATAATAGAAAATAAATAATTATGAAAGGAAATAAATATATGTATATATAATGGTATAAGAAAAAAATGTATTTTTTAAAATTAATAATAGATTTTGGTTAGTTCGATTCACTAAGGCCGACGGAAAAGGTTGAGTTGATTAAATTTTTCTAATTATCTGTCATCCCTTCGAGATCTTTCATTGGCGCAATCTTCTCTTCATTCAAGAAAAAATAGCTATTGATTTTGATTCAAGATATCTCCTAAATCGGACTTTTTGAATCGAATATTACTGAAGAGTCAGGCACAAGACGAAAGGAAGGTAAACAAGAGTTAACGGCAGGCGCAATAGAATGTTGGAGGCAGGCGAGCGATAGGCTTAGATCAGATGCAAGCAAGCTTAGCCTCAATATGCGCATTAGAGAAGGGGGGAGTGTGAGGGGGGTTGGCCCTTCGGTCAAAAGGCAGGATAGCGGCCCACCTTCCTGTCTTGACAGGCTTCATAGTGTTTTCGGAATCTTAGCTCTGATCTTTCTCCTCTTACTCATGAACCGGAACCAAAACCTTCTGAGCTGTACACACTCCTTGTTCTAGAGACAGGACTCCTTTTCCTTCTTTCACTCTAGTACTCTCCCTTCACTGTCAAAGATCAATACTCAAGATTCATTCTCTTCTCCTGCATTGGACTGATTGACCAAGGTAAAGTATATGAGTTTGTTTTAACACCCCGACCTTAAAAAAATATATATATATTTTTTTTTTTTTTTTACCTATTTCGAATATGAGTTGACATAATTAGGTCGTTAATGGAGATGGAAGTGATGAATGAATGATGTCACCAAGTGAGGAAAACAGCTGCCAAGCAAACCAAACAGACTTAGGAAAACAAGAAGTTGTTTTTTTTATAACACCAATATCCTGTGTTTGACTTTTTGAAAGCGGAGGCATGGGAAAACAGTATCCAATGAGGAAAAGACATGTGTCAGGCTCGAAATCCTCAAGATTCTGGGGGCCCACCAAGTCTCAATGGCGGTGGTCAAATTGCAGAGGTTCTACGCTTTGACTTGAGTTCCGACAAAGATTGGGACAAAAAGTGATGGAGGGAGGAACGCAATGAATTTTGTTCTTTTTTTTCTTTTCCCTTATTTGATTTTCATAAAATTGCTGCCACCGAGACATTCCACGTCAAATCTTATAATGATTTTCTATTCCTTTTCTTTTCTTTTACTTTTAAAACATTTTAATGTTATTTAATTTTGAATTTATTAAAACATTAATTAACGGATATATATAGTCATGAAATTTAATTTTTTTTTTATTTAAGACCCTACATTTTTTTTTTATTGAACTATTAATCGAACTTAAGAATTTAAACTGAATTTAATTGTGTCTCTACTTGAAAGCTCCCCTTTTTACTTGTTGGATTGGAGATTTGAAAAATGTCGAACAAGTGAAAATTAATATTAATTTTTATTATAATATAAAAAAAAAAAAAAAAAATCAAGCTTCCTAACCCTAGAACTTAACAAAGGTGACACAGTTATGGTAAATCTACCCTAGGTTCCATAAATCTAGACTTTTAATTCTTAACACACTCCCTAAACAAGTCACTCAATTGCATGCCTTTAATAACATATAGTTGAAATATAGAACGGTAACATCTTTATTTTCTTACTTATATTGGAGACATTGTTATATGCATGCTTTTAATAATATATGCCGAAAACTTAATGAAATATTTCAAATGAACCCATAATCTTATATGTTTAGTTTAAAACAAGAAATAAAAATAACATCATCGTAGAAAACAAAGCCTTAACATGATTTTCAATACGAAAATGAAAAGCCAACTATTAAACTATATTATTTAAAAATAATGCATACTACTTTCCTATCTTAGCTTTCTTGACCATTTCAACATCCACCGTCATCTGTACACAGACGTTTTACCTTTACCTGAAAAATAATGGTAGCATGTGACTCGAGTATTTTAAGAAATAGTCAGTAAGTAACCCCACTATTGGGGTCAGATAATGCAAACACACACATACATGATCAGATCTATCTTTTTAAATAATATAGCATGACCTTCAGCTCTTTCTAGATTGAGAATGGTTGGATGTGTGGTACTTCCCCACACACAACCCACACACGCAGTATCCTGATGCACATGACATACATATATGCATGAGATCACCATGACTTAAAATCATAGCATATAATAAGAATAATTTCGTGTTTTCTTTCATCCATGTCATAGTATGTAATGATACACCTTTCCAAAAAAAAAACAAAACGCCGAAAATCTCGCGACCCACACCAAGCCCTCTTAAACCCTAGGAGCGGCCGCCTCCTTTAGGTAGGAGTGAACGCTAGGGGACTTCGGAGCAAGGAGAGCCAGATGCACCACATGAGACGGACGAACGACGACGCTTCCACCGGCGACGGTAGCCAAGCTCCGGGATTAGGGTTTTTAGACGAGGAAGACGAAGCAGCAGGCGTGGGTCGACCCTCGGTATTCCGCGAGTCGTCTCGGCCAGCGTGCAGGCCGCACTCGGACACCACCTCTGGGCCTCGTTCCCTTTCGGCCCAAATCGGAGGCACGCCCAGAAACCCTGCGCCGACAGTGTTCTTCACAGCCGTCGGCTTCAGCTCCATCGGCGGCTCCGCGCACTCCCAGCTCGGCTAGGTTTGGCTTGGCCGAACGGCTTGACGGCGCGGCTTGGCGGCTTGACGTCCGATTAGGATACCGATTCCTAGGTTTTCAATCCATCTGGAGCCATTCCGACCCTTGTTTCAACCATCTGAGGTCAGTATAACTCCATTTTGACTAAATAGTTTGCAATAGGGACGCACCTTGGTAGCTAGGCATAAGGGATAGTGGTGAAAGGGCTCTAATTGTATCATGTTATCTTATAAGAGGTAGTTAGGCGTCAGAGTTAGCGTTGTGAGTGACTTCGGCCAAGGCCAAGGAGGTAAGTAACCTTACTGTTGGCGTGAGTTATGTATATATGTTGGTGCGTGCTTGTGGCCCTTGCATGCACCATGTATGTTGTTGATGTATGCTAGGCTAGATGTTTCTTGTAGTGAAATATATGTATGCCATGTTTATGTATGTGATTCTTGCAGTGAAATGCTATGCATGCCATGTTTATGTATGTGATTCTTGCAGTGAAATACTATGTATGCCATGTTTATGTATATGACGTTTGTGACTCGGTTGCTACCCTGTTTGTATGAGCTTGATTGACATGTCGTGACTGTAATGAGAACCCCGCATGCCATGAATGAGATGACTAGTATGCTATGATATGCTTGCTCGATGCTGACCCAGTTATGCTATGTAATGCGGTGAGGGGATGGAACGTTGTATGTATAACGCCATGGAGGTAAACCTTGAGAACCTCACGCATGCTATGGTTTTGTACCCGGGCACTCCCCCGTTATGCTGCCGATGGTATGGACGCGTATGTTCGATATTGTGTTCGCCACAATATCATGCAGGCCCTCCTTTGTCCGTGACGTCCGGTATTGTATGTCATACATACCCGACCAAGCCAGGCCGAGGGAGTTCGCTTGCGAGCTCGCTTGGTTGTCCCACAGTCACACGCGTGGGCCATGGTGAGAAAGTACCATGCATCCACCCCCTCCCGGACAAAGCAAGGGCCTAAGGCCATGGGAAGGAATGGAAGACAAACCCCTCTCACGGTTTCTTTCTTTTAACACTTGTGCTCATATAGGTGTATTGTGTGCGATAAGTATGTGTATTGTGTGCGACTGCTTGTATCTGTATGTATGATTATGTGCTTACCCCAACAGTGGGGCGACTTACTGGGTATTTTATATAATACTCAAGCCACGTGCTACCCATATTTTCAGGTAAGGGCAAGGCTCCCATGTACGACTGACGGTGGATGCTGCGAAGGCCATGGAAACCTTGAGGAGAGTTTGTAGTGTCATAGGGGCCTTTATTGATTCTTTTGGGTTCATAGTTATTACAACTGTTTCCTCTTGTTCTCTGTTGATTATTTCTAGGTTAGGTTGTCGTTATTGTTTTCCTCAGGTATGAATTGCTTATAATAATGAATGCATTGTCGTATTTGAGACTGTCTTACGTGAATTCTTGTTCTCTTGATTATGCAAGTATGAAGTAACGTCGCTAATTAGGTTAGAGAAAATTAGGGGCGTTACATAGTACACATATGAGTCAGGTATGCATAGTATTCATCATGGCTTTCATCTTGTATCATCATAGCTTGACTTCATATGGTAAGACATAACATTAAATACATAGTATTTCCTTTCATTCATATCATGACACAATAGAACATCACATACATACATAACATGGCAACCATACGTCTCCACACAACATACATAAACATAGCATAACATTATGACGCATGTAGGGGCCACAGGGCATCATCATACATCATCTAATTCTTCCAACAGTAAAGTCACTTGTTTGGCCTTAGCAGAAGTCCTTAACTATTTTATAGTTGCTTCGAGATTGTCCTTCAACATTCAATTTAACCTCCTTCAACATTCAATTTAACCTATGAATACCCATATCATACCCTTAGGACATATTATTAAATTTAGTTTAGCTAAACCTATTGATAACTCCCCATTTTAGTTAAAAGATATTTAATTTTAAAAAATACAAGTCTTATTGACCTCAAATTCTCTCAATAAAGTCAAAAATAGCTTCAAGAAGGTCGAAAACGTAGGAAGCGGTATCAAAATTGATTACCGAGCCCAATAAGTTGAGTCGAATGAGCTGAGTCAGTGAGCATGCCAACGGACAAGTTGAGACGAGTCGCGACTGGGGTAGGAGCACGCGTCTGGCACGTACGTGGCTAGGGAAACGCGGGTCGTTGCTTGGGTCGAGACGTGGACTTCGGGTCGAGTCTATGCAAGTCGTGGGTCGTGTTCAAGTTGGGTTGAATTGGTGACACGTCCCCTATGGGTCGTGGGCCGTGCACTTCATGTTCCTTGGGCTGTTGAAGCCCACATCGGCGTGGATCACCCAATTCGAATGTTCAACCCGAGAATTCGTCTTCTCCACCCGTCTTCTGAAACCGCTGCCCTAACTTCCGCACTTCTCTGATTTGCACTCCGACAACCTCACTCCGATTTTGGCCACCATTCGTTAACCAATCACTAGCACAACAACACCGAGAGCACTCCTAAAGCATTTGTGTCGCTACAACCTACTAAAACCTTAGATCGAAGCGTGTCGGCGACTTAGATCTGTCGGTGTATGCTCCTCTCTTCTCTCGGGAGTCTCTCGAAGTGTGTTGTGAGTTGCAGAGCGAAACCGAAAATGTGTTAACCCATTACTCTAAACTGCAAGGGGCTTGGGTTCTTATCACCAAACAATGGGCTTTCCTCGATCACTCAAACAATACTAAATATGATTATATTCCATAATTGTTACAATTGGTGCAATTTTGGTTGCTTTTAATCATACTAGGAAACTCATTAATTATTAAAAAAAATGAAACAGAACAAACATCAATCCCAGCATGGCTCATTGAATACAAAGATCGATCCAAGCATAGCTCATTGAATACAAAGATTGATCCGAGCTAGCTCATTGAATACAAAGATCGATCCGAGCATAGCTCATTGAATATAAAGATCGATCCGAGCTAGCTCATTGAATACAAAGATCGATCCAAGTTAGCTTATTGAATATAGCCTAGTGAATAAAAGAACCGATTACCTCCCTAGTGCTCAAAAGTTCAATCTCAAAGAAACCAAGATGATCCAAAGTTTGAAGATTTATCCTTCAAATCTCCAAAACTAAAGAAATATACACAAACAGGTGAACACATAGAATATATACATATCAAGGAGCTCAATTATGAACAAATCTCAAACTCATGATAATGAAGAACTCATTTGTTCATACCTTTTGGCCTCCTCAATTCGACCAAACCGAGTTAGAATCGCAATGACGAACGAGTAATGTTCTTCAGATGCCTTAATCTTATACGTAACAGTCATCAGTTTGAAGATGCGCAGAGCATCATCAACGAAACCACCTTCATTACAAACAGATAAAACCACTTTGAAAGTGAAATGGTTTGGAGTGAAACCAGAGGATCTCATTTGATCAAACAAATGGATTGCTTCCTGTAACTCTCCATTGTTTCCATAAGCTTCAATAATGGCAGTCCATGTCATTGCCCCCTTTACAGGGACTGCTTCAAACACCATTTTTGCCATTTTTACAGCTCCACATTTCCCATATAGCTTCACGAGTTCGGAAGAAACAAAATGGACCGACTCGAAGTTCCTCTTCAAAACTTGCCCATGTATCTCCTTCCCCATCTTCAACAGTTTTAGTTCACTGCATACATAGAGGATTCTTGACATGGTTACAGTGTCTGGTCGATGCTTTGATAGCTGCATCACTCTGAATATATCAATAGCTTCATACAGACACTGATTTTCTATGTAGGAATCAATCATTGTTGTCCATAAGATCACATTTCTTTGCTCCATGGCGTTGAAAAGCTTTAGAGAATAGTCCATTACTCCACATTTTGAATACATTACCATCAAGGATGAAACAATGGATACATTTGGTAGGAAGTAGTTCTTCAAAGCGTATGCATGAATCTCCTTTCCGGGTTCAAGAGCCCTCAACTTGGCGCAAACTGGAAGAATTGTAGCAACCGTAACGACGTCTGGTCTAAATCCTTCCTGCTGCATCCAAATGACTGATCTTACAGCTTGCTCTAGCCTGCCATTTAAAGCATAACCAGACATCAAAGCAGTCCAACAGATAGCATTCCTCTCCTTGGAACCATAAAAAACCGCTCTGCCCAAACCAATGTCTCCACATTTGCAATACATATCAATCAAAGCAGATTGAATATATATCAGCCTTGAATAGTTCTTTGTCTTTATAACAAAAGCATGAACTTCCTGGCCTAATCTCCTAGCCCCGACGTCTCCAATAACAGGAAGAATCGATGTCAGTATGACCGAATTTGGTCTAATTCCGTCGTCTATCATCCTTCTTGTATATTCCAAAGCTTCCCTTTGAAGTCTATTGTGAGCAAAACCAGCAATCATTGATCCCCAAACCACAATATCTCTCTCAGTAATTTCATCGAACATCTGGCGGGCAAGCTTGATCTTACCACATTTGAAGTACATATCAATCAAAGTTGTCCCAAGAATTGAACTGCCAACCAATCCATTTTTAATCAAAAGGGCATGGGCCTTAAGCCCCTGGGTAAGCGCCGATGCACCTGCAAAGCTCTTAATGATATTAGCAAAAGAGTAAACGTTCAATTCAACCCCCAATCTTCGCATTTCTGCATATGTCGAGAGTATGCTACGGTAATCCTGCCGCCCTGCCATTACAGTGCCTCTAAGCAACGCATTCCAAGGATAAACACTTCTGCTAGAACTTTCATCAAATAGCTTCTGTGCATCTTCCAAAGACCCACAAGCAGTATACATATGAACAAGCCTCGTACGCAAAAATTCATTGTTTTCAAGTCCATTTATCCGAATATGAGCGTGAACCTGTTTAGCGTTAGCCAAAGATTTGGCTCTAACGCAAGCAGTAATAAGAGAAGAAAATGTAGTCGCATTAACTGGGATGCCTTTTGATCCAAATAGTCCATAATCGTAAGTGCCTCTTTGAGCTTATTTTGGCGCGCAAATCTTTGAATATCCTTGTAAATGGCATGTGGGTTCTTGGTGTGAAGTGGTAAAGATTCAGGAAAAGCATCTCTCTCAGCAAAAACTGGGCGTTTTCTGTTCTGAAATTTGGCAACTACTTTGTTTCTTAAGGGCGGTGTATCGGTCAGTGTCTGTGTCGAGGTTTTGATTCGGGACAGTCGGTGGCCAGAATTGGAATTAGCGGCCGCGAAGGCGACGGCGAGAGGATTTGGAGGGAAAGGGTGAAGATGAAGGGACAGAGTGAACGAGGACGAAATTTCCATTACTGGTTGCGTTTGAATTTCAAAATGTTTACAAAAGGTTGACTATCAAATACTAAGTGACCCACTAGGATTGGAAAATGCATACACATCCAAACATGACTTTCATTTCCGGTAGGATCTAAAATACGAAAACTCTTTGTGTAATTTAAACAAACAACACCACAATTAAAAACAAATCAAAATCTAATGTAAATTCGCGGTGTTCAAGTTTATTTTCAAATGGGGAATGAGTTCGAGATACAAATTCAAACTAAACAAAAAGATCCAAATATACAGGTAGGACTGGCGTCCTAGGACAATCCCTCTACGACATCACAACTCTAGTACGCTCCCACACCTCAACTAGTAGTCAATGAACACCTGAAAAAGAAATATAAAATGGGTGAGTATAGACTACTCAATAAATAGCCTATTTGTAGGCTCTTTTTGTGTCCAATCACGGGTAGGTTACTATGGACTTTTCTCCTCAAAGAAGTTTGGACCCATTTCTACGCCTATCTAAGCTTCTAGAAAAGCCTCAAAATTTCGAGCAATTTTCTTGTCACAGACCTTGTTGAGACCTAGAAGTTGTTCACCGATTCTAACGCTGCAGATCTACTGGATGACGTTTGTCATCTATGGGGTGAACAAACTTTTTTATTTTCGTATTTAGTGATATAGAATCACTACAAGGAAAGTAAGATTCGGATTACTTTGTCGATCGAATATCTTAAGGGAAGAACACTTGTTTGAGATTCGAATCACTTCACAAGCAAGATCGATCATATCTAACTTGAATGATTCTAAACATGCAATTTAGACTTGGACTTAATGATAAAGAATCACTCCAAGTGAAAGTCAAATTGAGATTAACTTGTTGATCAAATATCTAAAGGCAAGAACACTTATTTGAGATTCGAATCACTCCACAAACAATACTAATCACTCAAGCTTGAATGATTCGACATGCAACCTAAAATACATAGAATTGCAAACAAACTTAACAATTGGCTAAAAAACACACAAATGATCGTCTTACTGCATTTTCCAAGTCTATCTTACAAATATAACATACATTGCCTTCTATAGACTTAAGATAAAAACTCTATCTTTCATGAGACATTTCTAAGGGGTAACTATATTTCACGACCATAATTAGCTAGATATATTTTAGGGCTATAATTATACTTTGTAAATAAGTCTTAAAATACACTAAATAAACACATAACTCAAAATTATGATCCACTTGAAACTTGATTCTGGTTCAATGTGACATGAATTGAAAATCGTTTTGATATCTTTGACAATGTTTTTTTTTTTCACATCTTCCTAAGTTTATATTGCATGATTGATGTCTTGGTTCATATCATTCTCTACTTCTTTAAGATGATTCGTCCTCGAATATATTTGAGAAACTTTGCTCCCAAGGAATTTTAGGTAATTTTGTTCGCACTCATTTACACAAATGAAGCTCTCATTCTCACCTCTCAAATTTTCAATAGAGTCAAGATTGAATTTTAAACTATGGATCGATTAAAAACTAAAAAGATAAAAATAAATAAAAATAAAATTGAGAAGAAACGCAAAGGAAACATATATCCGGTGTAACAACCCGAAATTTTGTACTTAATTTAAGGTTGCTACTATATACCTATCCTAAATATTGAATGCGGAATACTTCATTTAAATTCCATAAAACATATCATTTATCTTATAACACATCCATGGACTTGCTCGTTTCGAAAACACCTTTAAAACGACACAACAAAAAATTAAATAAAATAAATAAACATTTAATTTAAAAACATCCTATAGCCTAAGTCTAAGAAAATAAATACCACTATTCTATGCATGTATCATGGTCTCGAATTACGTTGTCGTCGTCCGCCGTACAGGAACGCTTGCCTTAACCTGAAAAATATAGTAGTACATGGCTTGAGTATTTAAAAAAATACTCAGTAAGTGACCCCACTATTGGGGTTAAATGCAAGAACGTGCAATATGCTATGACGTGACCTATCATATCAGTTTATTTCTCCTACGACACTATTCTAATTGGGCAGCTTGGATGTGTACCATATACTCTAACACAGCCCATAAGTGCGGGTATGGGCTCACTAGGCAGTTTGCACACCGTTGTGCCCCTTTTCTTGTTGGACGAGCCTTCTCTGGTAGCTCTCCTTCTGCCTACATCCATTAGAATTAGTAACCGTCACGGCAGCATTATGTAAAACATAATGATACTTCGCCTGCTTAGTGGATGTACGCATCCGTACCCTCGTGATGGAATATGGGTATCCCCCAATGCATGAGCACACATAATGCATGAGGTCCCAATATTTTTCCGTTTTCATTATCATTTAATACAACCCCGCTAGTGTTCTGTATTATCATATCGTTTTTCATATCATTTCACATACCATTCATCATTCATATCATATCGTTTCCTCATTCTTCAATTCTCATATCATACACAATTCTAATGAAGTTATATTTAATGTCATTTATCGTGATTTCATGTCATTCATATCATGTTGTATACACACAATTTAGGAGACATAACATAATGTTTCATGCTTTTAACTAACATTTCATCATATGCATTATCATATCAGAAACATATTGCATCACAATATATCATATCATAAGCAAGTCAATTTATCGCATATCTCGTACCCTAACATATTTCATATCGTATGACAATATATATATATATATATATATATATTTCTGTCATTAACGTGTTGTATCCTAATCATATCATATCATAAACACTTCGTGGTCACGTCATTCCTAACTTATCATAGCCTTAACGTTCTTCTACCTATCATAGTCATGTTGTTACATGAACGTACCTTAGTCATATCATCACAGGAACGTATCCTAACGCTATCGTTCTATCAATCTATCACAAACCTATCACTTTCTACCCATAACCTAACCGTATTCTTTTATTAATCTCTCATATCCGTAACACTTCGGTATGTAACCTAACCTTAATGTTTCATGAACGTATCTTACTCCTATCGATACATTTTCGTTTTGTGCATTATTCTCGTATCCTATCCCAAACACAACATTGAACACATCGTACGTGATTATTATCATTTCACACGTTATAACATATGCATAACATATCATAAGCATATCGATCCACAAACAATTCACACATATTAATATATATGACACGTGCAGAACCACAGGGCACGTGTCAACATAAAATATAACCATGCCAATAGTAAAGCCACTTACCTGGTTAGTTTAGGCTGGTATCACCAATTTACCTCAAGAAAGTTCGATTTTTGTCCTTTATATCCAAGTTAACCTTTATGAGCTCATGACACAAGTTTCAAGTCTGAACTTCTATAAAATTATTTCTCTAATTTACCTGGGTCAATTTAATAAATTTCATGCGAACATGAGAATCTTTGCTATTGAAATGTTTATATATGATTTTATTTTTATTACAAAATCTCATTTTCAATTGTTACTATTTGATTGGGTTATTTTAAGTTATATTATTAAGTACTTCTTACTTTTTTGTGTTTAGTTTTTAGTTTAGTTTTTTTAAATTTTTTTTTATTTAATTATATTCACTCAATGATATTTAGAGAATATATTTTAATTAAATATGATATTTAGAGAATATATTTTAATAATTAGTTATGGAGTATATCTTACATATCCGTTAATATTTTTTCTCTGTTTTTTTTTGAGTTGTTAGTAGTATATTTTATCTTAGATTTGATTACAAATGTAGATTTAGTTAGTTATATATTTTCCCTCATTTATAGGTATTAGTTGATAGCTTGTATCCTATTTAAACAGTTATAAACATTAATGAAGATTATACTTTCGATCTCAATTCTATTTCTATTTCTCATTCTTAACATGGTATAAGAGCACTGATTTTGGTGTTCTTAAATATCAAAATTTCCTTTATGGCGGAATCAACCAAATCCAACTTCAAAATTTCGGATGTTGATTTAACACATCCTTATTATATTCATCACTCTAATCAGCTAGGATATTCACTCGTTCCAATCAAATTAAATGGAACAAATCATCAATCCTGGAGTAAATCAGTTATGCATGCTCTTGCCAAAAAGAAAATTGGCACAAATTATTAATCGTGGAATAAATCAGTTATGCATGCTCTTGCCAAAAAGAAAATTGGCTTCATTGATGGCACAATTGAAGAACCGTCTCAAGATGCAAATTCAACTGAATTTGAACTCGGGAATCAGTGTAACAGTATGATAATATCTTGGTTAACTCATTCTGTTGAAGCAGATATCGATAAAGGCATTATTCACGCCAAAACAGTTCATCAAGTGTGAGTTGATCTTCAGGAACAATTCTCACAAAAGAATGCTCCAGCAATTTTTTAGATACAAAAGTCGATAGCAATGATGCCACAAGGAACCATTTTCGAGCAGCAGCAACAATGAGTAAGCAACGAAGTGTAGTAAGTTTCGCTGTAGGAGAAAAGTCTCTGTGTAATCAATATCTTCAACCTGAGTGTATCCCTTTGCTACCAATCGAGCTTTATAACGTTCAACTAAACCATTAGAGTTGTATTTAATTTTGTACACTCAACGACAACCAATAGCTTTATGACCAGGTGGTAGAGGAATGAGAGACCAAGTATGATTACGTTCCAAAGCTGCAATTTCACCATTCATAGCCTGCTGCCATAACAGGTCACCAACTGGCTCGTCATAGGTTTTAGGCTCTAATACCATGTTAAGAATGAGAAATAGAAATAGAATTGGGATCGAAAGTTTCAGATTTTGCTCCATAGGAAATTTTTCTGGATGTGCTCCTGTAAGACCTGTGTCTTGAAGGATGTCTAGAGCATACTTCTTTTGAGACATAAAAAAATTCCTTTTCTAGACCGAGAAAATTCAATGCCTAGAAAATATTTCAAATTCCCTAAATCTTTGATAAGGAATTTCTTGAGTAAACTAGTCTTGAGATATTGAATTTCTTTGAGATCATTGTCTGTCAACAGAATATCATCAACATAGATTAGAACTACAGTGAAAGAAGTACCATTACTCTTAGTAAATAAAGAGTAATTTGCTTTGGATTGAGTGTAGCCTGCATTTTGTATAGTGGTAGAAAATATGGAGAACCAATTGCGAGAAGCCTGTTTTAATCCATAAAGAGATTTATGGAGCCGACATACTGTATTTTCATAACTGTAGTATCTGCCGGTTAGCAAAACAAACTAGGTTGTCTTTCCCAAGAAGTTCAATAACAACCCATTCTGCCTTTGATATGATACATTGTGATGTTTGGGGACTACATAAAATTTCTACCTATTCTGGTTTGCGTTTTTTTCTCACTATTGTTGATGATTTTACTCAATGTATTTGGGTTTTTCTAATGCAACATAAGTCAGAAGTACATCATTGGTTAATGAATTTTGTTAAATTCATTCAAACTCAATTTCATACTACTACCAAGATAGTTCGATCAGACAATGGGACTGAGTTCCTGTCTTTGCAATCATTTTTTACTTCTTGTGGCATTGAATTTCAACGCACTTGTGTCTATACTCTACAATAAAATGGAGTCGTAGAACGTAAGCATCGTCATATCCTAAATGTAGCTAGGTCTCTTCTCTTTCAATCACAAGGTTCACTTAATTTTTGGAGAGAGTGCATTTTAACTGCTGTTTATCTTATAAATAGAACGCCATCACCTACATTTCATCATCTTAAAGTTTTTTGCTGTAAATGTTATGCAACTATAGTACATCCTAAGCAAAAATTTGAACCTCGAGCAATTTCTTATGTTTTCATAGCATATCCTTATGGTCATAAAGGTTACAAGTTGTATGACATGCAATCTCACAAATTCTTTATCAGCTGTGATGTTAAATTTTGTGAAGATGATTTTTCTTTTTCATCAGCTTCACAAACTTTGACATTAGCTCCTTCGACTCCTATTGTACCATTTCATGATCCACCTCCTATTCCTCCTTCACCTTCTATTCCTTCACCTACTACTTCGTCGTCTCCTCCGCCTTATGTTTCTTCTCCAGATTCACCCACTATTTCTAATCCTATCCCACCTAATACATCAGTTCCACTCCGACGTTCTACTCGTATTAAACAGCCTCCAGCTTGGCATAAGGATTATGAGATGTCTTCTGGAGCCAACCATTTAACCTCTAGCTCAAGTCTCAACACTAGCACCATGTATCCCCTTCATCATTACCTTTCATTCTCTCGTTTTTCTCTTACTCAACGTGCTTTTCTAGCTCTTATTACATCCCAGACAGAACCTAAAACCTATGACGAGGCAGTTGGTGACCCGTTATGGCAGTAGGCTATGAATGATGAAATTGTAGCTTTGGAACGTAATCATACTTGGTCTCTCGTTCCTCTACCACCTGGGCATAAAGCTATTGGTTGTCATTGGGTGTACAAAATTAAATACAACTCTGATGGTTCTGTTAAACGTTATAAAGCTCGACTGGTAACAAAGGGATACACTCAGGTTGAAGGTATTGATTACACAGAGACACTTTTTCCTACAACGAAACTTACTACACTTCGTTGCTTACTCACTGTTGTTGCTGCTCAAAAATAGTTCACCCATTAGTTGGATGTTCAAAATGTCTTTCTCCATGGTAATCTAGACGAGGAAGTCTATATATCTTTACTGCCAGGTTTTCGCCGACAGGGGGAGAATACAATATGTCGACTCCATAAATCTCTTTATGGATTAAAATAGACTTCTTGCAATTGGTTCTCCATATTTCTACCACTATACAAAATGCACGCTACACTCAGTCCAAAGCAAATTACTCTTTATTTACTAAGAGTAAAGGTACTTCTTTCAGCAGTTCTAATCTAAGTTGATGATATTCTGTTGACAGGCAATGATCTCAAAGAAATTTAATATCTCAAGACTAGTTTACTCAAGAAATTCCTTATCAAAGATTTAGGGAATTTGAAATATTTTCTAGGCATTGAATTTTCTCAGTCTAGAAAAGGAATTTTTTATGTCTCAAAGGAAGTATGCTCTAGACATTCTTCAAGACAAAGGTTGTAACGACCCAAAATTTTCTACTTAATTTAAGGTCGCTACTGTATACGTACCATAAACATTGAATGCAGAAGACTTCATTTAAATTCCATAAAACATAACCTTTAACTTAAAACACTGCCATTGACTTACGTGTTTCGAAAACGTCTTTAAAACGACACAACAAAAGACTCTGTAACGACCCTAAATTTCCACATATCTAGAGTCGCCACTAACGTCTCATGCTCATCTCTAATGCAGAATAAAAATCTAAGCCTGCTCATCTTTATTAGCGGAAAAATTTAAAACTTCAGAATACATTAAACATCAGAAAACACTGCCGGACTTACGTGTTTCAAACATCGTGCTGGAGTTCAAAAAGATAAAATAAGACGATTACAAATTAATTAATATAAATGAATGATATGCAAACGCCCTATCCTAACCAAGACTAGGAATTAAATATGCAACTATCCTATGCACGCACCACAGTCTCTGATCACGATGCCACCGTCAACCGTACATGGGAGCCTTGCCTTTACCTGAAAAACAATATGGCACACGGCTTGAGTATTTCGAAGAAGTACTCAGTAAGTGACCCCAAGGGGCCATGCTAATGCAAACACATGCAATCATGAATAGGGACCTATCTCTAATCATCTTAGGAGTGGCCTCCAGTCTCGGACAAATTGGATGTGTAGTACTTCCCTACACACGACTCATACGCGCGAGTGTGAGTCCCCAAGGCGCTCGCACACCCCCTGGACCCTGTGGTCAAGCTAATCTGTAGCGACGTCCGGAGGTCAGCGGAACCCCATAGTGTCATGCGCCTCATGAACACCCTCATCTGTGTGCTTTCGCACCTGTGCGCATTCGCGCTCATCATAAGGTGTGCGTCCGCACTCATCATCTCTAGGGGAAGTAGCCCTATGCTTATGAACATACAAAATGCATGAGATTCCTCTAAATCCATCGTAATGTCTCTTCTGACACAACCCTCTAGTCTCATCTCTTTGTTACTCTAGGTAATGCATACTCGTGGATATTTATATTAATATCATTTTCATGCTCTTAGGGTTGTGTCCTACGTCGATCTAACGACATGATGCAATATGGCACTCATCATCATCTAGCATGCTCAATATGGAAAACATCATCATATTAAGGTAAAAATCATGCAATCATCATGCTCATCATAATGCCATAACGTGCGTGAAACATATCAAGCGTCACTCAACAAAATATGTATATACTGGCACATATCATCAAGCATCATACAATTTATTTAGCCTATCCTATAGTAAGGCCACTTACTTGGCTGGCCTTGGCCGAAGTACTCCCTAAATAGCTAAACGTAAGCTCCCGTTCAGTGAGAGCTGCTTCCTACGTCGCCAGGGTTTGTTTCCTATCACACCATCCACCATTTTCCGTTAGTATTTCACAATTAATTTACCTATAATTTAATAAATGTGAAATATGGCTCTGAAACGGCCTCGGATACCTTAATCGGGGCCGAAAACAGATTCGGGAGGGTCGAAACAGTGGAAACCGGGTTGAAAACAGGTGAGCCGAGCCGAACAGCCGGAGGAGCTGCCGGAGCGTCACCGGAGGGAGCCCGAGCCGAGCCGAGGGACTGCCTGCACCGCTGTGTGACACGTGGTAGCAGCAGAGAAAGCTACGTCAGGCGGTAGTGTCGGGTCGAAGCGCGGGTCGCAGTCCGGTTCGGGTCGCGGGCTGTGGAAGGGTACTGGGCCAAGACTAATCGTTGGGCCTCGGCTTACTGGGCTGGGCCGCAAGTGTTTGGTTTGCAGGCCGGCTCAATTGGACCGTGGGTCTAGTCTGGGTTGGTTCAACTGAACCGTAGCTTCTGGGCCGGTTTAAGGTTTGGGCCGCTGTAGTTGGGCTGGGCTAAAGGCAGAGGCCAAGGGAGGAATGGGCTGGCTCTCCCGTGTTCTGGGTTCGGGTTGACCCGGATCCGTGGATCTCGTCTTCCTTACCCGACTTCGGCCGATTTTCCGGCGAGCTTTCTCTCTCCTTCCTGCGCGTTTTCGTTGCCGATTTCGGTCCTTTTCCTTCCCTTTTTCTCTTTGTTCGTTGTCCTTCTTTCTTTTCTGGGAGATTTGCGGCCTAAAAGCTCCTAAAAGCCACAGATCTAAGAATCGATTAAGAAACCTAATTTTTCGACCTCGGTTACCGATGACGACGCTTACGAAATAACACAAAATGCACCCTCAGTTATTGTGCTTTCGTTAGGGATCCTTCTTATGGTGGTAACTGGTCGTTTGGTGTCGGTTTGAGGGTGGTTTGAGGGCTCGTCGGAGAAATTGGACACTTGCCGACGTTTGTCCGAAATCTCTCTCTCTCTCTCTTGAAAATTTTCTATCTTTTCTCCCTTTGCAGGTGTTCTGAAGATGTTGGGTGTCGTGGGCTGAGGGCTGGGCGTGCTGTGGCTGTCGTTTCGCGTGGGTTCCACGAAACTCGGCGGTCGCCGGAAAACTCGCGGGTTTTCCAGCGACTGAGTTTTTAATTTTTTTTTAATTTATTTTATTTTTTTATTATATGTATATATATATATTTTTCTTTCTTTCCCGGGTCGTTACAGACTCGAAATAAAATAAATAAGTGTTTAAGTTTAAAACATCTTATTCTATCCTAAGTCTAAGAAAATAAATGCCACTATCCTATGCATGTGTCATGATCTTGAGTTGCGATGCCGTCGTCAGCCGTACAAGAATGTCTTACCTTAACCTGAAAAATTTAGTATCACATGGCTTGAGTATTTAAAGAAATACTCAGTAAGTGACCCACTATTGGGGTCAACAATCACATGCAATGAAATGATGGGACCTATCTTTCGTTTCGTTTCGTTTCGTTTCGTTTCCTTTCGTTTTTCCTACGGTGTAATCCTAACAGGTAATCGTGGACGTGTACCATATAATCTACACGCAGCCCATACGTGCGAGTATGGGCTCACCAGCTAGTTCGCACACCGCTGGGCCACTGTCCCTAGCCGGTGGGCATGCTCTAGGGGCCCACCAGGACCCGTTAAAACTAAAACCGTTACGGTAGCGCTATGTAGGGCATAACGATCGTTGTCCTGCCATTTGGATGTACGCGTCCGTACCCTCGTGATGGGATAGGGGTATCCCCCCAAATGCATGATCACACAATATGCATGAGGTCCCACTAGTCCTACAGTCATCATTTAATGAACATAACCGCGTGTCACGTTTTCATGCTTAAATGTCATTCTCATTTCGTTGCATATCATACATATTCCTAGCGGGGTTATGTATCATGCAATTTACCGTATTTCATGTCATACAATTCATTCAGTTACATTCCAATACTCATACAACAAGCCATAATCGTACAAGGGCCACACATCGTCACATGCATTCATATCACATCAACTAAGCAGCATAAACAACATACATTCACGTTCACATGATTTCGTACTTAAGCATAATAACCTAGCATACAATGTATCATATCATAACCAAGTCATAACGTAAACATTTCATAGACATATCGTTCTCTAACTTACCATAGCCTTAACGTTCTTACGTGACGTACCTTAGTCATATCGTCACAAGAATGTACCCTAACGCTATCGTTCTATCAATCTATCACAAACCTATCCCTTTCTACCCATAACCTAACCGTATTCTTTCATCAATCTCTCCTATCCATAGCACTCCGATATGTAACCTAACTCTAACGTTTCATGAACGTATCTTACTCCTATCGTTACATTTCGTTTTGTGCATCCTTCTCGTACCCTATCTCAAACATATCCTTGAGCACATCGTACCATAATTATTATCATACAAACCACATATTATAACATAACATAACATATAGGAAGCATATCAATCTACAGACAATTCACACATATCAATATATATGACACGTATAGAACCACAGGGCACGTGTCAACATCAAATATAACCATGCCGATAGTAAGGTCACTTACCTGGCTAGCTTAAGTCGTTGTCACGTATATATCCTTACTGAAAGTTCGATTCCGTCCTTTGAAATCCAAGTCAACCTATGTGAGCCCATGACATCAGTTTCAAGTTTGAACTCTATACAATTATTTCTCTAATTTACCTTGTTAAAATTCTGATATTTACTGTTATACAGAATTTAATGGAGTTTCATGCCCTGATATCTCCTGTCATATTTTTAAATTCTGTTTAACAAATCTTCCCTCAATCTTCCCTCCTCCCTCTTCGTAATTATTTTCATTCCCATTCTGTAAATAGATTCTCAGTTCTGTAAACATCTGTAAATAAGATATTACTCAACCCTATATTTATTTTGATTCTGTAAACAGATATTATTGGCCAATTTTAATTTGGCTACTATCTTACAGATTTATGGATCGGCGAACTAAAATTTTATTGATTCTAACCTTATTTCCTCTAGCTATCGATGCTAACAAAAATCTAATTAATTGAACTTGAGATCTGGTTATTACAAGATCTCGTAAAATATGAAATAAGATTTGACCTAAATTAATTTCTTATAACCATAACTATAAAGGAAAAGGAAATCTAAGATAGAATTTTAGAATAATAACCGACAAAAATCTCTAAATCTGTCATCTGCTTAAGCCATTTTACTTCTTCTCAAATGTCTGTTTCTTTCTTTCTTTTCAGTTGGCTCTCTCAGCCCTTTTACTTCTTCTCAAATTTGATGTTGTTTTCTCTTTCTTGCTTTTCAGTTGGCATAAGATGGTAAGATAATTGTGAGAAGGGATCAGAGGTTAGTGGAGAGAGGTGGAGAAATATTTTTTATTTTATTTTTTTTTAATTATAATTATAATTAATTAATTAATTAATTAATTAATTATTATGTTAACTATATATTTTTTTCTATTTGATTATTTATTTTTGGGCTATTACACAAGAGAAAAATTTACTATGGAGCAAAATCTGAAACTTTCTTTAACTGAAGGAGAGAAGTTGAATGATCCAAGTAAATATAGACTGTTGATTGGCACATTAATATATATGATCGTTACTAGGCCTGACATAGTTTATTTAGTTTGTATGCTTAGTCAATTTATGCATGAACCAAGAAAACCACATTAGGAAGCAGCTCTTCAAGTTCTGAGATATATCAAAGGTACAACTAGTCAAGGACTCCTATTACCATCTGAAAACAATTTAAGATTACAAGCATATTGCGATTATGACTGGGGTGGTTGTCGAACTTCCAGATGGTCTATTTCTGGCTACCTATGTACGGGTCAATCTAATCTCACCCTGCTATTTTCCACGATAATTCTGATTGATTGGCAAAGAGGCGAAGAAATGGATTCATCATTCAAATCACTTCAAGAACGAGAAAAAGAACTACCACCCCCCTAAATGGTATTTTTCGTGGAAATAGTATTCTTGCTTATTTCGATGAGCAACCCTGCGTGCCGACTAACTATCAATTCACATATGTGTCCCTCGCCCCTTCTCCATGTGGGTTTATAGTGCAGCAAATCTATTTAGGGGGGCACTCATCTTAAGATAGGTTTACAGAATTGCTCTTGATCCATTTCTATTCAAAGTAGTAACTTCTCAAGTAACAACGATGTGTCATCCTGTTTGCATCAGTCAAGCTTATGATTCAGATTTCTAGATGCCTAGCACTTGGCGGGGCATTATTGGGTCTGACTTAGTCATTGAATAGTGCTACTAAGGTACGGGAGAGAAATAAGAGGTGGTTGGGCTCTAGTGATACTGTTCACACTACAAGCAGTTTTGTAAGCATTCTTAAATCTCATTAGGTGTGGTGGAGATTGACTAGATTCTTAGGGCATCTAGGCGATTTAAAATCTTGAATTAACAATTTTAGGGTACTTGAGACTAGCTCCTCTAGGCTAATTTAACTTATGAGAGTACTACGGTCTTGATCATTGATCGTTGCTCATGTTTCTAGGGTGCTCGATCTACTGAAACTTTCTGACCTAGGTCAAGTGGAACCGACCTAGCTTTAATGTCCTATTCTTAACCTAATACATTCATGCATGCTTTGTTAAGGAGATAGTCCTATCAATCACCTAAAGCACATGATACATTATTGTTACATTCATGTAAGCTCAATGGGGAGATAACATCCATGAATCACATAGAGCATATGTCACAATATCTCATCCTTATTTCTAGCGCAGTAGAAAACATTAAAATCAACATGTGTCTTAAATTTTCATCCTAGGGGTATTTCGGTAATTATTGATGGCATACATTGTATTCTCATCCAAAATTGTCCTTATATATTATCTAAGCACCTAAGACAAGATATGCTTGCATGCTAACTTATCCTAATAATCTCTATTATTTAAAAAAAGTCTAATCGGCTCTTAATAGCTCTTAATTTGGTGATGTGGCTGGTCTTAATTAAATTAAATTAGAGTCATTATGGAAATTGAACTGAAAAATAGTTGAATGAGTAAAAAAGAAGCTCACCATGTGCCTCCCATAGACCGGGAAGAATTTCCGACGTGCAGTTTAAGTGCAAGTAAGCCATGCACTTTCAGAGTAGTCACGCCTACTTCGTGACACATGACATTAACTTATTATGAGACATGGGTTGTAACTGACCGAATAAAAGAAAAAGGGGGGGAGTCGTCGGCAGAACCGAAAACTCTGTTCGCTCGCACACGATTCACAAAGGCCGCCGAGGGCTGGAATGCCACAGAACTCGACCCCAACCTTCAGCCACCCTAAAACGACCTGCAAAGAACAAAAAATAGAGAAAAACGAAGAGGAACAGAAAAATTCGACGAAACTCTGGCTAGGCCAAACCATACTAAATCGACGTCAAAACCTCCATTTTACGCAACAAAAATAATCCCATAACCTTTTACACACATCAGGGGTAGATTTAGACGAATCCTGTACATTGAACACCGTCGGCAAGGGAGACGGAATGTCGGATTTCTGAACTTCTCTAGATCTGGGAGTGTGAGGCCTTTACAAACCAGATATATACCAAAAATGGGGTTAGGGGGAAGAAGAGACTCGGGAACGGAGGAAAAAGGAGGAAAAAAGGACGTTGAAATGACGTTAACGAGGAGAGAGAAAAGTCGTCGAAAAAACGTGCAGGCAACCGGGTGAAGAAGACGAAGTCCAACTCGAGGGCCGGATCCCACAACCCGAACTGAACCCAATCACCTTAGGTCAGCCCAGTACTCGACGGCTCCCGCGGCCCAGTCTCTTCAGCCCAAAACGCGTAAGCCCAGTTACTGCCCAACCCAATAGCCTCGACCCGAGACCCGCAAGCCCAGTCCAATGCCGACACGCCTAGCCCAGCCCACCTGCATTTTTCCTTCAGTTGGGCTGGCCTGTCACCTGCGAACAGCCCGAGTCCCGTGAGCGATCCGATAACCCGTGCCTGGACCCGAGGCTCGCCCTCTAATTATGCCACGTGGCACATCTGTAGCGCGGCTCCCCTCAGTTCCGGCGGCTCAATCGGCTCGGCGGCGGCTTCTCAGCTCCGGCGGCTTATTCGGCTCAAGAAACCTATTTCCAGCCTGTTTGTCACCGTTCCGACCCTCCCGGATTTAGTTTCGGCCCTATTTAAGGCAAAATAGATCATTTTAAGTCGTATTTCACAAATTCAAGTTGGGAACTAATTATGTTTGTGAAATACTAACGAAAGTGA
The DNA here is from genome assembly GCA_018691285.1 of Cucurbita argyrosperma subsp. sororia. Taxonomy (NCBI): domain Eukaryota; kingdom Viridiplantae; phylum Streptophyta; class Magnoliopsida; order Cucurbitales; family Cucurbitaceae; genus Cucurbita; species Cucurbita argyrosperma. The sequence continues at coordinate 5,054,109 of CM031881.1, read as the reverse complement.
CGAATGAACCAATAGGAACCAACCACCAACGGAAGCGTAGAACATTCATGAGGAGCTAGGAGCTTTCGTTATATTCTAGGGAGTACTTCGGCTAAGGCCTACCAAGTAAGTGGCTCACCCGTCGTAGGTTACGCGTTATTTGTTGTATGTTGGCACGTGTCATTAAATTGTATGCTAGTTTAATGTGCTTAAGTACGAACTCATGTGAACGTGAATGTATGTTATGTATGCTGCTTAGTTTGATGTGATATGTTATGCATGTGACGATATGTGGTTCCTGAATGATTATGGCATGATTGTATGAAATATTTGAATGTAAACAACATGAATTGTATGACATGAAATATGGTAAACTGTCTAGAATCATAACCCTAATAGGAATATGTATGAAATGTAAATTGAAAATGAGAATGACATGAAGCATGGAACGTGACAGGGGGTTATGATCATTAATGATAAATGTAGAAGTAGGGGGACCTCATGCATTATGTGTGTTCATGCATCTGGGGGTATACCCCTATCCCATCACGAGGGTACGGACGCGTACATCCAATGGCAGGACAACGATCGTTATGCTTTGCATAGCGCTGCCGTGACGGTTACTAGTTTTAACCAGTCCCGGCATAAGGGGCTCCCAGAGTATGCCCACCGGATATGGAAAGTGGCCCAGCAGTGTGTGAACTAGCTGATGAGCCCATACTCGCACGTATGGGTTGTGTGTAGAGTATATGGTACACGTCCACGATTATCCGTTAAGACAGCACCGTAGGGAAAACGAAACGAAACGAAAGATACGTTCCATCATTTCATTGCATGTGATTGTTGCATAACCCCGATAGGGGGTCACTTACTGAGTATTTTAGAAATACTCAAGGCTCGTGCTACTTTACTTTTTCAGATAAGGGCAAGGCACCCATGTGACATCGACTGCGGCATCGTACACCCCAGGACTGTGGCACATGCATAGGGTAGTTGTTTTTCCATTTCATAGTCTAGGTTGAATTCGGTTTGCATCATTAGTATAGGTTAGTATAGGTTGAATTGTATTTGCATAATAAACCATAGGTTATTATAAGACATTCATTTCGGTTTTGTTTCTTTTCCTTTATTTCGATAATGTTTTTTTCCTTTTTTTTCCTTGTAATCATTTTCTCTTTCACGAGGTAATAAAGGGCGAGTGTAAGTCGCATTTATGAACAGGGCCCATTTAATGTATATTCCGCATTTCAAGGTATAGTAATGACCTTAGATTAAATAGGTAAAATTTCGAGTCATTACATGGGTTCTAGGGCATGCATTCGATTCTTCAAGGGCATGAGGATTTCTACAATTTTATGTTGGTCGACATGTGACACCAACCTTCGCTAGACGTGCATCTCCCCCACTGCTTGACGCGTGTCCTTCACTTAGCCAAATGCATTTATGCCCTCCTTACCTGGCGCAGGTCACCGCCTTCACTTGATGCATTCGTTCCTATTGTACATGACTTTGTGTCGCTTGCATTTCAAATTTCAACTAATTTATAATTTTTTTTTCTAGAATAGATGGTTTTTTTTTAACTTTTTTTTTTTTAATTTCTTATAATTTGTATATTTTTATATGTAACTCAATTCAACTTAATTCTTTCAACAAATCTTTGTAATAAAATTAATCTGATTCTACTTCGCTTACTATGAAGAAAAAAAAAAAAAAAAAAAAAAAAAAAAAAAAAAAAAACTCCTTCCCATTGATTTAAAATTAGAAAATTTAGTTTGTTGCAACTCCATGTGAATTTATTATAAGGCCCTAAACAAGGTAAAAATAACTTGAGTAAATTTAAGAGGCCCACAAGATAATAATAATAATAATAATAATTAATTAAGAAACTAAGCAAGGGCAAGGAGCCTACAAGGACCCAAGACCTATGGGTAAGGTTTAAAAAGGAAGAAGGATGCATAAAGGGCAAAAATGTGATTTTTCTAATTTGTAAGAAGCTTTCATGATTTTTTTATTCCTCATAGGTAAAGAATTTCAAGTGCTCAAAAAAAAAAAAAAAAAAAAAAAAAAAAACCAAAAAGGGGCGAAGAATCTTTAAAATTTTTAAATATTCAAAAATGAAAAATCATAGAAATCATAAAAATCCCTTGAAATTACAAAAATAAGAAGCCACCTTCAACAAGGGGATAGTTGAAGTTGAAAATTAGACATGCTTTAAGATTAAATTCATAATGTCGAACAATGGAGGATAGTATGATAAATCAGAATTCAAAACATTTTGTGCAATTAAGAGAATTAGACTAACGAGAATAGTTTAAGGTAAAGTAAGACAAAATGGTGTTGCTGAAATGATGAAAAAAACATTAATGAATGAATAAGTAGTACGAGGACTCATTCTAGATTGCCAAAGACATTTTAGGCCATTGCTATAAATACAATACCCTACATGATCGAGAGAGGATCGTCAGTACCCTTGGATTTCAAGTTGTCATAAGAGTTATGGATAGGATAAGAACCCAAGTACTTTCACTTGAGAACTTTTGGCTGCACTGCGTATGTTCGGTTAATCCAGTAAACAGTGACTAGCTTGACGTTGAGGCTGTGAAGTATTACTTTATAGGTTATGGTTCTGACATGTTCGAGTACAAATTTTAAGATGAAAAAAAAAAAAAAATTGAGACACTATAATGTGACTTTTGATAAAAATGTTTGGTAGAAGGACAAAGAGAATAAATACTCCAAGACAACAAAGCAAGTGGGAGTTGAGGTTGAGTTGTGAAAAAATTCACTTAGTAATGTTGCAAATACTCAAGAAACTCCTAATACTGTTCAAGAGGTAGAACAATTGACAACTGAGTAGGTGTTGAGAAGATCATCCAAACCATCATAGTACCAGATAGGTATTCATCTTCATTATACTATTTGTTGTTGATTGATGAAGGGGTACCAAAACCCTTTGATGAGTCTCTAGAGTTGGAGGATACAACCAAGTGGGAGCAAGCCATGGATGATGAGATGAGTTGGATGTCTAGGCTTCAAAATTGTGTTGATCTTTCATCAATGAGGCTGAGTACATGAAATTAGGTAAGAAGCAATGCAGGAAGATTTTCTATACAGATAGTCAAAGTGGCATACAATTGGTGAAGAACCTGGTGTAACGACCTGAAATTTTCTACTAAGTCGCTATTGTATACATATCATGAACATTGAAGGTGAAAAGACTTCATTTAAATTCCATAAAACGTAACCTTTGTCTTAAAACACAGCCTTGGACTTACATCTTTCAGAAACACCTTTAAAATGATGCAACAAAATGCTAAATAAAGTAAATAAACATTTAAATTAAAAACATCTTATTCTAGCCTAAGTCTAAGAAACTAAATACTACTACCCTATGCATGTGTCGTGGTCTTGAATTGCAATGTCAGTGTCCGCCGTACAGGAATGTTTTGTCTTAACTTGAAAAATGTAGTAGCACATGCCTTGAGTATTTAAAGAAATACTCAGCAAGTGACCCCACTATTGAGATTAAATGCAAGAACATGCAAATGCAATGACGAGACCTATCCTTTCAATTTATTTTCCTACGGTACTGTCCTAACGGGTAACTTGGATGTGTACCATATACTCTACACACAGCCCGTACGTGCGAGTATGGACTCACCAGTCAGTTCGCACACCGCTAGGCCACTTTCCTTGTCGGGCGAGCATACTCTGGGAGCTCCTTAGGCCAGACACCCATTAGAACCAGTAACCGCCACGGCAGCATTTTGTAAAACAAAATGATCGTACCCCTGCCGGCAGCATTATGTAAAACATAATGATCATACTCCTGCCGGCAGCATTTTGTAAAACATAATGATCGTACCCCTGCCCATCATGATGAAATAGGGATATCCCCCAATGCATGAGCACACATAATGCATGAGGTCCCAATATTTTTCCATTTTCGACATTATTAAATATAACCCCGCTATCGTTTTACATTCATATCATATCTTTTCTCAGTTTTTCAATTCTCATATCATGCATAATTCTAACCAGGGTTATATTTCATTTCATTCCTCATGATATTATGTTATTCATATCATGCTGTATACATACAATTTAGAAAACATAACATAGCGCTCCATGATTTTAACATGTCATTTCATAACGTGCAATTCATACAACAATGACCTCAATGGTCACACAAAATAATCTAAACATAACATAGCACATCACAATATATCGTATCATAAACATGTCATATCGTAAACACTTCATGATCATAGCGTTCCTTAACTTATCATAGCCTTAACGTTCTTATACCTATCACAGTCATATCATTACGTGAACGTACCTTAGTCATATCATCACAGGAATGTATCCTAACGCTATCGTTCTATCAATCTATTATAAAACTCATCCCTTTCTACCCATAACCTAACCGTATTTTTTCATCAATCTCTCCTATCCACAACACTCCGGTATGTAACCTAACCTTAACGTTACATGAACGTATCTTACTCCTATCGTTACATTTCGTTTTGTGTATCCTTCTCATATCCTATCTCAAACATATCATTGAACACATCGTACTGTAATTATTATCATACAATTCACATATTATAGCATATACATAACATATAAAAAGCATATCAATCTACAGACAATTTACACATATCAATATAGACAACACGTGCCGAACCACGGGGCACATGTCAACATCAAATATAATCATGCCAACAGTAAGGCCATTTGGCTCATTAGCTTAGGCTGGTGTCACTGATTTATTCTTAAAAAAGTTCGAAGTCAACCTATATAAACCATGACATCAATTTCAATTTTAATTCTCTAAATTTTACCATGGTAATGTGTTAGAACATTGGAGCCTTTATGATTAGAGTCTAGAATATCTATTTTCATTAAATATTTAATTTCTATTCTTACCTTTTTAGGAACATGAGTGGACAACATTTTCATGGTAACAAATCTTAACCTCTTACGCTTTGTATTTATTTTAATTTTGTAAATAAATATTATTGGTCAATTTTGCTAATGGATTTTCTTTCCAAAATTTTATTTTCTTTCCCTCTTCTCTTATTTATCTTATTTTCTTTATTCCAGTCCAAGTATTTTACTTATTTTATTTTATTTTAATTGGTTTAATATATTCCAGGCCAATTTTAATTGACTACTAATCTTATGATTTACTATCCATTTGAACTAAAAAAAAATCTAAATAATTAGATAAAGAAAAAGATCTAAAATTGATTTCTTATTGAATAATTAAAATTTTATTGATGGATTTGAACTAATCTAATTAATTAGATAGAAAAAAAAAAGATCTAAATTGATTTCTTATAACATATTGAAAAAGAAAGTGGATTTGCATGGGAAGAATGGTTATTTATTTATTTATTATTATTTTTTTTTTTAAACGAAATAATAATTTTTGCTTATATTGATTTTTATTTGTTTATTTATTTATTTATTTATTTATTAAGGCTATTACATCCTGCCTATCAACAAAATACATCAGAACACCCTTTCATAGGTTAGAGGAAGAGGGTGGAGAGAAGATAGAGGGTGCAAAGAATCTAACGAACATGTTGGCAAATTGAGAATATGCAAAGTCTTAATTGGTCCCGTGGAGTGAAGACATTTATAGTCGTTTAAGAATAAAATTCTTGGTTAACTGGATCAATCTTCGAATGGAAGAATTGCTCGGTTGTGGAGTTTATTTATAGGTTACTCAATGGTTATACATAGTAAAAATATATATGGCAAGTGACATAAAATAAATGGTCATGTATAGTAAACAATATATACAATAAGAGGCTAATATCGGGTAAAACTATATACGGTCAATAGTTATATATTTATATATTAGATGGCATATCTAGTAAAGTTATATATTCCCGTTAGTGAGTGCTTTGAAAATGTACTTTCTACATTCTCTTGCTATAAATACTAGAAGTCAATATAAACCTTTACCAATATTCCTTCTTGCATTTTCTCTCTCCTATATTTTGTGTTCATCTGAGTGCCTGTTGTTGTTTGATCCTAACAGTTACTACTAAGCATTTGCTAGTGGCATGACAAGGACTTTGTTTTCTATTAGGAAATCCATCGTTAACATGATGTCAAAGTCGTCTGTCTTGACTATCATAAAGTCAGGTTTATCCAGTCCAAGTCCTTAGCTTGATCGGAGTTCTCTTTGCAACTCTTAAGACAGGTAAATCTACTGAATTGAAAGCCTTCATCTTTCTTGCGTCTCAATGCCAAGGAATATTCAAGGGTTTTGCTTCGGTTTTCGTCATTAAGTTGTGGGTGGATTTAGAATCGACAATAGTGTTTTTGGCTGATTGTTCTAGGCCTTGACATACATAAGACCGCGTTCCACTGGCTCTTTTGTCTCTTCCACTCACTTCTGAAGAGCAGAAAAGTGCTTTAATGCTCCCACGCGAGGGTACTTAACATTCTCAACTAACGATATTTCTGTTTCTACAATCTCATCATACTTTACTTCTAAATTCACTTAGAGTTTTGCTTGCAAGAAGTATAATGCCACCTTTTCTGGGCATTCAAATTCTTGATGGACACCTTTGCAATATGAAGCAAGACGAAGGACCTCGACTTTGACTATGACTATTATGGTTGTGAGGTCTCTGCCATGAAATCCTACCTCTCTATTGCAAGGACTCGCATTCCCCTTCTCTACCTTCAAGTTTGTCACGGGGAGGTGTTGGTAATTCATATTTCCATTACTTGCAGTTTATTAATACTAAGATCAAATCATTGTTTGGCAGTAGCATAGGCCGTAGAAAGGTCTTGAACTATTTGTTCGTAGAGTTTTATTTTTACTCACAGCTTCAACCCCTCTACAAAACTAAAGACCTTATCTGTCTCGGACATATCACAAATATCTAACATAAGCACAGAAAACTACTTAACGTAGTCTCGGATACTGCCAGTATGCCTCAGCTCTCTTAACTTAATGCAAATATCTTGATATTCTCTCGGAAGAACTGAGAGCAGGGTTCTTATTAATTTGTTACAATTAAATTAAATCACAAGCCAAAAATGTTATTTGAATTAGAGATAATTTTTTTTTTAATTTTTTTTTAATTTTATTCTTTTATGGAACAATATTCATTGTATTTGCAATTTGTCATTAGAAATTAAATCACATGTCATTTGGAAAAGTTTGTAGTCATATTTTAACTTTATCTTATTCTTTTATGGAACAATATTAATTCTATTTGCAGTTAGTCCGTAGAAATTAACTCACATCTCAGACATGTCAATTGAAAAAGTCACTTATTTTTTTATGGAACAATATTAATTATATTTGCAATTAGTCCGTTGAACTTAACTCACATGTCGACATGTCATTTGAAAAAGTCACTTATTTTTTTATGGAACAATATTAATTATATTTGCAATTAGTCGGTAGAAATTAACTCACATGTCAGACATGTCATTTGAAAAAGTCACTTATTTTTTTATGGAACAATATTAATTATATTTGTAATTAGTGGGTAGAAATTAACTCACATGCCGACATGTCATTTGAAAAAGTCACTTATTCTTTTATGGAACAATATTAATTATATTTGCAATTAATTGGTCGAACTTAACTCACATGTAGACATGTCATTTGAAAAAGTCACTTATTCTTTTTTGAAACAATATTAATTGTATTTGCAATTAGTCATTAGAAATTAACTCACATGTTAGACATGTTATTTGAAAAAGTCAGTAGTCATATTTTAACTTTTTCTTATTCTTTTATGGAACAATATTAGTTGTATTTGCAATTAGTCTGTAGAAATTAAATCACATACCATAAATGTCATTTGAAAAGATTAGTAGTAAGATTTTAACCTTTTCTTATTCTTTCATGGAATCAGATTAATTGTATTTGCAATTAGTCCGTAGAAATTAAATCACGCATTAGAAATGTCACTTGAAAATGTTAGTAATCAGATTTTAACTTTTTTATTTTTGTTCTTGTATGGAACAATATTAATTGTATTTGCAATTAGTCAGTAGAAATTAAACCACAAGCCAAAAATGCCATTCGAAGATTTTTACCTTTTTCTTATTCTTTTATGGAACACTATTAATTGTATTTGCAATTACTAAGTAGAAACTAAATCACACGTCACAAATGTCATTTGAAAAGGTTATTAGTCAGATTTTAACTTTTTCTTTTATGGAACAATACTAATTGTATTTGCAATTAGTCAGTAAATTAAATCACATGTCATTTGAAAAGGTTAGTAGTAAGATTTTACAGTTTTCATATTTTTTTATGGAATAAGATTAATTGTATTAGAAATTAAATCATAGGTTAGAAAAGTAATTTGAAAAGGTTAGTAGTTAGATTTTCTTATTCTTTTATGTAATAATATTAATTATATTTGCAATTTGCCATAAATGTCATTTAAAAATGTTAGTGGTAAGATTTTATTTTATTTTATTTTTTTTTCTTATTCTCGTATGGAACAATATTAATTGTATTTGCAATTAGTAAGTTAGAAATTAAATCACAAGCCATATCAATTATTCAATAAGAAATTAAATCACAAGCCATAAATGTCATGAATATGTCAAGCAGTCAAATTTTACCTTTTTCTTATTCTTTTGTGTAACAATATTAATATGTTGCCATTAAATCACAAGCCAGAAATGTCATTTGAAAATGTCAACTTATTTTATGAATATTACAATTAAATCAATTAGACATAAATGTCACGAAAATGTCTAGCAGTCAATAAAATTGGCCAAAAAAACCAAAAATAACGTGTGAACATAATTAAAAGAAAAGGAAGCAAACACACAAAAATGAAAGAAAATCATGATAATACTAAATTGTTAGCATGTTTATATCCTCTAGTGTCCAAAATGTTTGGACACCTTTAACAGAGGAAACGAGGAAATTAATCCCTTGAGTGCTATTGCAACTCTTATAAACTTGTTAGTTTTAACAAAATTTTCAAATTGAGCATCAATTTAACTATAAATTAATTGAATTTTTTTGGCGAGGGATTCAAATTTTTATATATAATTATTTATTGTACAAAGAAACAAGAGAAAAATAAGATAAAGGTACCAAAACTTAACTTATGCAATAACTCTAATGTTCGCATGAAATCTAACACAGATCATTATAAATTAGAGGAATAATTTTACAGAAATTCGAATTTGAAACTGATGTTACGGGCTCGGCTCATGTAGGTTGACTTGAATTTCAAAGGACAAAATCGATCTTTAAATAGTGAGAACAACTTAAGCTAATTAGGTAAGTGACCTTACTACAGGATAGACTAGAAATTGTATGAGTTATAATTTATGATGTATGAGCTACAATTTATGATGTATGAGCTATGATGATGTTATGAGCTATGATGATGTATGAGTTATGATGATGTATGAGTGGTGTTGTATGATGTCATATACTAGTATATGATGATGTTTGAGTTATGATGCCTGAGTTATGCTGCATGATGATGTGCGTAACATATATATATATATATATCTCGCTATATGACATACTTGATATGCTTGATGCACTTTATGGCGATATGATGAGTATGATGATTGCATAATGTTTATCTTAATATGACGATGTTTTTTATATTGAGCATGTTGTATGATGATGAGTGTCATATTGAATCATGTTGATAGATCGACATAGGACACAACCCTAAGAGCATGAAAATGATTTAATATAAATATTCACTGAGCATATATTACTTAATGTAACAAAGAGATGTGATTAGAGGGTTGTGTTAGAAGAGATGATAAAATGGAATTGAGAGGGATCATACATGTTGTATGTTCATAAGCATAGGGCTACTTCCCTTACAGACGATGAGTGTGGACGCACACAGTATGAAGATGAGGTTGTTCATGAGGCGCATGACACCAGAGGTTCCATTGACCTCCGGACATTGCTATAGATTAGCTTGACTAGAGAGGGTCAAAGGGGGTGTGCGAGCCCACCTGGAGATTCACACTTGCACGTATGGGTCGTGTGTAGAGAAGTACTATACATCTATAATTGTTTGAGACTGGAGGGCACCCCTAGATAAGCTAGAGATAGGTCCCAAGAGAATTAGACTCATATTTAAATTCCTAGTCTTATGTTAGAATAGGTTGCTTTACCTTTCATTATTTTAAATTATTTTGTATTTTTTTTTTAATGTCAATATTTTGTATTTAAACACTTATTAACATGGTTATGTTTTTAGAGAAAGAGAAAAAGATGTTTTAATTGTTTTCGACATTTATATTATAGATGATGTTTTCTTGTAAGAGTTATATTTTCATATTAGAGATGAGCATGAAACATTAGTAGCGACTCTGAGTATGTAAAATTTAGGATTGTTACAGTAAATATACATAAAATTTGTCCAGACAAGAAAGCCGCCTAAGTGAAGACGATTTTAAATTTGGAAAACACAAATCTTGTAATTAGGTTTAGTTTCGTATTTTTATTTTAGTGAGTTGTTTTGTCTTATTTAAATTTTATGGCATTTTTAATCCTAGGATAACCCTTTTTTCTTCTTATTTTCAACTATTACAAATGGGTAAGAGTGAAATATTGCACGTAAGAGAGAATGAAAAAAAGATTGAGAAGCCAACAAAATGGGATCAGAGAACAAGAGATTACGTGCAAGATCATGCAAGACGTAAGACATGATTTTTTTTTCCCTAATAGAGACAAATAAGATAATGTACAAGACCATGCATGTAAGAGAGAGAAGAATTTTTCCCAAATCAGAGCATAAAGATAATGAGCAAGACCATGCATGTAAGAGAGAGAGTAGATGCTTGTTTTGCACGTTACAAAGAGACAAAAAAAAAAAAAAAAAAAACATGTTTATGTTCATGCTAAGTGGGAAATTTGAATTTTAATGTTTTGTTTTTTAGGAAATCTTAAACTTAATACAAAGTACGTGTCATCCAAGATGCCAATCATGTTAATCGCGTCATTCTCAAAGTAAAGGTGGTCTCACTTTACTTCCACGTGTTCTAAAACCTTTCAGCATTTTAAAATTTTGTCACTATCTCCCTCTTCTTCGATGTTATAAATTCTTGCTCATCGGGGTGGTTCTTTTATGTAGATGCCTATTATTTCTTGTACTCGATAGCACTTTTGGAAAAGTGAAGGTACTCGCTAAACTTGACTACCTAGAAAATTGTATGAATTCATTTAAGTTTGCAATTGGATCTAGTGTTTTTATTTTGAGTCTCTCTAATCATAGGCATTGGTCGTTATATTTGTTTTTGCAGGAAATAATATGATTCTAACCATAGATACAAAGTCATTGTTTGTCATGGCCTTCGTAGCTGCAAAGATATGGATTTGCCGATCTCTCAAGTGCCACATTATCGCTCTTCTTTTACTCATAAATCTCTTTATTTTTGTTTATTTTTATATACCTTGCTTAAATGTATATGTTTTTAATTTTAGGAACTAATGGAGGAGCTTAAGTTGTACTTAGTAATCTATGATAGAGCGGGTCATTGTGAGAGCGACCCATATCCATCACGCTCAATAAAGACTGATACCTTCGACATTGAAGAAGTAGCTGACAAGTTGGAACTTGGCGCAAAATTTTATGTAATTGGATTTTCGGCAGGAACATACCCTGTTTGGGGTTGTGTGAAATACATTCCGCATAGGTATTTTTATTACAAATTTAATTTTTGAATTTTTAAAGTTACATTGATTTAGTCTTTTGGTAAAAATATATTTATGAAGTTTTTATTTGCAGACTTCTAGGAGCTGCTCTAGTTGTTCCACCCGTGAATTTTTGGTGGCCTTCTTTTCCTTCTGCTTTATCACAACGTTTATTTACGAAGCTTCCTCGATCTTATAAACTTACGTATTGGATTGCATATTACACACCTTGGTTGATGTATTGGTGGATGACACAGAAATGGTTCGAAAACTTTAATATTAGAAGAATGCTGTGTGATTCTGATTTGGCTATAATAAAGAGAATTGAGGAACACCCAAAACAGGTAATTCTTTATAATTGATACATACTTTTAAGTTGCACATATCTTTAATCCTTCACAATCAACTTTGTACATTTTTAAAGGTTATTTTCATATCGTAAAATTAATTTGCATTTTGTCAAATTTTTAATAGTATTTTTGTTTTTCAACTAGAATCGGTGCAACCCGATACAACAAGGAGAATATGAATGCAACATAAGAGACTTATTGTGTAATTTTGGGAAATGGGAGTTTGATCCCATGGAGTTGAGCAATCCATTTCATGATAATGAAGGCAGTGTTCATATGTGGCAAGGTTGTGAAGACTATGTAGTTCCTATTGAATTGAATCGTTTTATAGCTCAAAAGCTTTCATGGATTCAATATCATGAGCTTCCTAATAATGGACATCTATTAGTTCATGAAGCTCATAACTTAGAAGTCATACTAAGAGCACTTCTCGTTTAATAATTTTATTTGATGTCGATATTTGTAGGAGGTGAGTGATATTCGGCAATAGTGTATTGTTATTGTGTTGAATAATGAATGCTATTGTGTATTATAATATCATAAACTTGCAAGAGAGAAAGCATATCTGAGTTTTGGGAGAACGTCGGCTAATTTTCCTTACTATCGACATGATCAAAAGTTTGTATTATGTATGATGTGATGTGCTTAGTGGCTTCGAACGTGTCATATGTCTGTTATGTGTGATGTGTTTATAATATGTTATGCCTATGATTATGATATGTCAATGACATGGTATGTTTTATGATATGATATGTTTTGGGATATGATATATGTTATGATAGGATATGTTTTATGGTATAATCCATTTATGATGTGACATGATAATATGAATGATATGCAATAAAATATTTAAATATAATACACAACTCCAGGCATGTTTTGAAAGCTATGATATAAAATGACATGATAGGCAGAAAAATAGGAGGGGTTGTTTTATATGATTTAATTAATGTGAAAAATGTTGAGATCTCATACATTATTCTATGTCACATGCATCGGGGTATTACCATCTTATGATGAGTACGAACGAGTACGTTATGAAAAAGGAAAATGATCATTATATTTAACATGATGCTACGACGGTAGCTACTCCTTCTGGGAATTCGACAACAACACCAAAGAATACTAGCCCAACTAGAACGAGGCCCAAAAGGTGTAACGAACCTAAATTTTCTACTTAACCTAAGCTCGCTACCGTACACTAATTATGAGCCCTTAATGCATAATTAACTCTATTAATTAACTCTATTGAAACTTTGTAATAAAATAAACTTTAACCTCGTATGCTTCATTTATTACTTTTGAAATGAAATGCCCTATGCTAACCTACATGCTACTAAATGGAAATGCAATTAACCTACACTAACCTATAGTCTACTAAAATTAAATACGAATCTATCCTAAACATGTGTCACAGTCTTAGGATTGTGATGTTACCGTCAGCCTTACGGGGCACATTGCCTTTACCTGAAATATATACTAGCACGAGACTTGATTTTTTTAAGAAATACTCAGTAAGCGACCCTTGTCCCAGTTAAAATGCAAATACACACAATTACATGCATGAGACCTATCATAACATCCTATTTTCCTACGGCGGCTATCATAATGGGCAACTTGGATGTGTAATTAATTTTCCTACACACAGCCCACATGTACGAGTATGGACCCACCAATCGGTTCGCACACCTCCTGGGCTCCTTTCTGGTCGGGCGAGCACTCTCTGGGAGTTATTGATGTCGGACACCCATTAGGAGTAGCAACCATCACGACAGCACTATGTCAAACATAATGATCGTTCCCCTGCCTATTAACATACGTGTCCATTCTATCGTGAAGGAATAGGAGAATCTCCCGATGCATGAGCACATAATAATGTATGAGATCCCAATATTTTTCCATTTTAATTATTCTTAATACGATCTCGCTTGCATTTTCCCAAATCATAACATTTTTTATATCATTTCTCATAATTTTTATCATGTCATTTATCATAACTTTTATGCGTATGTCGGAGTTGTATTTCATGCTAGTTGTTGTTTTGCATGATATCATATCATTCATGTCACATATAAGTCATATCATAATGTTTTCATGCTTTCAGACATAACAATCCATATCATGCACATAATAGTCACATAATATATTTTGAGCACGTTTCAACAAATCATATCATAACATATCATAAAACATATCAATTCATCAAATACAACATAACAATCGCATCACTTAGCATTTTCGTATCATTTCAAACGGTCTACATGTACAAATAGATTTTTTTATCAACTTTGAAAGCATATAACTCGAGCTACAATTCACTAAGAGGTATGAAATATGTCCTTACCTCTACATTACAATGATATCTATCAAGAGGAGAAATACTTTGGATTGAGCTAGAGAGGTCGATTTTCAGGCGGCCACGACCATAACGACACGCACCTTCTTTCTTGAGAAAATAGGGTGGTCCGTTCAACATCAACCAAAATCTTATCCCTCTCAAATTTTCTCAAAATTAACACATTTTCAAGTCAACTCTCATACAATTTTTGATGGTTTAAAAAATTAGACACTCCAAAATTATTATAAACCAAAATAATAATAATAATAATAATTAATAAATAAGTAAATAAAAATAATTATTCCCTCATTTCTCACTTGACAGTTTCTGAAAAAAAAAAAATAGAAATAAAAAATGTCATGATAAAACATAAATGCCTGCAACAAATTTATAGGAGATGAGTTTGCAAGAGATGATCAAGATTTACATGGGAGAGAGATTTGAGATTTCTAGGTAAGTTATATCTCAGATCTCCCTTTATTTATCTAATTATTTAGTTTTATTCAGCAATTTAGCTTGTAAGAAAGATAGTCAGTAGCAATAGTAGAAAAAAAAAATAGAATCAATTAAATTGGTCAAAATAATTACTATCCTAATGGAAAAGGTAACAAACAAAAATAAAAATGAAGGGTTAAACAGATTTAACCGAATTTCTTCTCTCCTGCAAAAGCAAACACAAAGAAAAGGTTAAGATTTAGTTTTACTAGTAAGAGATATTTTGCTAGAAAGAGAATTTGTATTTGAAGAGGTCAGTAGTTTTCCTTTTATTTTATTTAATAATAATAAAAGTCATCCTCAAACAGAGATAATTAAAAGAAGGGAAATACAGTAAAAGACAGGGAGGGAAGATTGTGAATATAATTGAAATTATCTGGAAAATGTTAAAAGAGTATTAAACACTGTAAGAGAAAATAGAATATCTGGAAAATTTTAATGGGCATTAAATGGTTTGTATGAAAAAAATACTATAATAAACATATATAAATATTTCAAGACCTAACTCAGGCAAAGACTCTAAACGTTCGCATGAAGTATAACACATGGATCAATATAAATTAGAGAAACAATTTTGTAGAAACTCAAACTCAAAACCGATGTCATGGGCTCACATAGGTTGACTTGGAGTTCAATGGATTTTCATTAAGGATAACGACGAAATCGAACTTTCATTAAGGATGTATTCGTGACAACGACTTAAGCTAACCAGGTAAGTGACCTTACTATCGGCATGGTTATATTTGATGTTGACACGTACCCTGTGGTTCTGCACGTGTCATATATATTGATATGTGTGAATTGTTTATGAATCGATATGCTTCCTACATGTTATGTTATGTTATAATATGTGGTTTGTATGATAATAATTATGGTATGATATGCTCAAGGATATGTTTGAGATAGGATACGAGAAGAATGCACAAAACGAAATGTAACGATAGGAGTAAGATACGTTTACGAAATGTTAGGTTAGGCTACATACGGGAGTGTTATGAATATGAGAGATTGATGAAAGAATACGGTTAGGTTATGGGTAGAAAGGGATAGGTTTGTGATAGATTGATAGAACAATAGCGTTAGGGTACGTTCTTGTGACGATATGACTAAGGTACGTTACGTAATGATATGTCTGTGATAGGTATAAGAACGTTAAGGCTATGACGATATGACTATGAAGTGTTTACGTTATGACTTGTTTATGATATGATACATTGTATGCTAGATTATTGTGCTTAAGTACGTAGTTATGTGAACGTGAATGTATGCTATGTATGCTTTTAGTCTGATGTTATGTGTAATGCATGTAACGATATGAGGTCCTTGAAGATTATGGCATGTTTGTATGGAATATGTGAATGTGAACAGCATGAATTGTATGACATGAAACACGGTAAACTGTTTGGAACCATAGCCCCGATAGAAATGTGTATGAAATGTGAAATATGAAATGAAAATGAGAATGACATGAAGCCTGGAACGTGATAGGGGGTTATGGTCATTAAAGATAAAGTAAATAGGGGGACCTCATGCATTATGTGTGTTCATGCATATGGGGGGATACCCCCATCCCATCACAAGGGTACGGACGCGTACATCCAATGGCAGGACAATGATCGTTATGGCATAGCGCTGCCGTGACGGTTCTAGTTTTAATGGGTCCCGACATAAGGGGCTCCCAGAGTATGCCCACTGAATAAGGATAATGGCCCAGCAATGTGTGAACTAGCTGGTGAGCCCATACTCACATGTATGAGCCGTGTGTAGGTATATGGTACACGTCCACGATTACCCGTTAGGACAGCACCGTAGGGAAAAACGAAACGAAACGAAACAAAACAAAACGAAACGAAAGATAGGTCCCATCATTTCATTGCATGTGATTGTTGCATTTAACCCCAATAGTGGGGTCACTTACTGAGTATTTCTTTAAAAACTCAAGCCATGTGCTACTACATTTTTCAGGTTAAGGCAAGACATTCCTATACGGCTGACGACGGCATCGCAACTCGAGATCATGACACATGCATAGGATAGTGATATTTATTTTCTTAGACTTAGGATAGAATAGGATGTTTTAAACTTAAACGCTTATTTAATTTATTTTGGGTCTTTTGTTGTGTCATTTTAAAGATGTTTTCGAAACACGTAAGTCCATGCTGTGTTTTAAGTTAAAGGTTATGTTTTATAGAATTTAAATGAAGTCTTCCGCATTCAATGTTTATGGTATGTATACAGTAACAAATTTAAATTAAATAGAAAATTTTGGGTTGTTACCCATAAAGTTTGTCAATGAAAAATGGGAGTAATTTGGGTATAGGAAGCTGAGAACTGTGCAGTAAGTAACCCATTTGGACTTTTCTTTAAATTAAATAAAAAAAAAAAAAAAAAAAAAAAAAAAAAAAAAAACTTGTAGCAATGGCTTAAAATTGAATAGAAACTTTAAGTTAAAAAGGAAGATTTAAAAGATTAAAAAAGAATCGAGTCAAGAGTTATGAGTTTTAAAGATATATATTGAACGTTTTGCTCGAGAATCAAATAATATTAAAATAACTTATTAAATAGACTGTGTTGCTCGTGAAATTTTAATGCGAAATATATTATAAAATTTTAAGGTTATATATGAAATTTGGTAGTCACTCCAAGAGGCCTCTTGTAAAAATTTCTCAATGTCCATAAGGTAATTTACCTATGGTTCATAATTCTAATAGACATTAAACTTCATATATATCTAAAATTATGACTTTTAGGGACGAGTATAATTTCAGGACCATTAGACTATTTTTTTTTTTGGGCTCAAACCATGATTTATGTAAAAAAGAAAATTACTATATTGCCCGGAATAACTAAATCTATAAACTTCAAGAATTTAATTAATTCCTTTAGTCTTATTATCATATAACTTATTTACATGATATTATTGGTACCGGTAACTTATTCAAGTCATCATCATACAGGTTACTATTTGTCTTTTTAATATAGTTTGAAATTCGAAGTTCCGAAAATCAAACGTGGCAAAATAATTATCATATTTTAGTAAACCCCGTATATATTAAACACATATTGTAAACTAGTTAGGACACCATATATTTTCAATATCATGAATTTTTATTTATATGAATGTAAATTCAACCCCGTTAAATGGGCACTTAAGAGTATTCTAAACCTACAAATGGAGTGACAAAAGTGTTGTTGCTCCCAAGGCCATGGTGACAAAATGCAAATCAAGATTCTCATGATTGGTCGCTAGTTTAGTATTTTTAGTCGTTTTCAAGTGAAGTCATTGTTATTTTATATTTGCCAAAGGAAATTGAGTGTAACTTTTGTTGAGAGATTTTGTAGTGTGGGTGGCTACCATCCGTGGATGTAGAAGAATTTATTCTCTCCGAACCACATAAATCTTTGTATCTCTTTGTTTAATTTTTGTTTGTGGGTGTGTGAGTGCGCTCTATATTGCTTCTGCTTTTGCTACAAAAATTGGGTATCAGTACATTTTAGTTGTGACATTCCACTACAACAATTGGGTATCATAGCATTTTTTGTTGTGGCATTCGGCTGCAACAATTGGGTATCAAAACATTTTGGTTGTGGCATTCCGCTACAACAAGTGGTATCATAGAACTGAAGGTTGTAGTTTTACAACACAAATGATATCAAAACATTAAAAGTTGTGACATTACGGCGCATAACCGATGATATCAGAGTATTGAAGGGTGACATGAGGGGCCAACAATATATATATATATATATATATATATATATATATATATATATATATATATATATATTTCATACTACTTGGTACCATAAATTAGGATGATTTGGATGGTAGCTTAGACTTAGAGCTTTGGGCAATTTGAAAGAGAGAAGAATGTCGAATGCGTGAAGTATGGCATTTAAGAGACAGAAGAGTTCGACTTGGTTTTGAACCAATGATAAAATCATGAGTATACATTAAAACCACAAACCTGTATTCGGGTGTCCACCTGAATACGTTTTTTATGAGACTAATTTTTGTTGGGATCTTTAAATTAATGCATGATATGCGTTAAGCTAAATGTCAACCATGCTATTTGATCTCATATCACATGAAATAATACCGAGCTCAAAGCAACTCACTCTTGAAAAAGTGAAGGTACCTACTAAATTTGACAACCTAAGCAAATGCATGAATTCATCTGAATTTGAAATTTGATCGTCAATCATTTTGTTGGATGAAAGTATCTCACATTGGTTAATTTAGGGAATGGTCATGAGTTTATAATCTAAGAATACACTCTCCATTGGAATGAGGCCTTTTGGGGAAGCCCAAAGCAAAGCCATGAGAGCTTATGCTCAAAGTGGACAATATCATACAACTGTGGAGAATCGTGTTCCTCTAACATGGTATCAGAGCCATGCCCTAAACTTAGTCGTGCTAATAGATTGGCAAATCCTCAAATGTGAGTCAAGCCTCCATGCTCTCATGCCAAGCCATGCCCTAAACTTAGCCATGCCAATAGATTGGAAAATCCTCAAATGTTGAACAAAGGAGTCAAGCCTCCACTTCCAGAAAGAAGGAGTCAAGCCTCTTTGAAGGGCCATGCCCCCTAAGAGCCATGCTCTAAACTTAACCGTGCCAATAAATTGACAGACAATTCCTCAAATGTTGAACAAAGGACTCCAGAAAGAGAAAGGAGTCAAGCCTCCTTGAAGGCAGTCAAAAAGTAAAAAATAACTAAGCCCTAAACTTAGCCGTGCCAAAGATTGACAAATCCTCAAATGTTGAACAAAGAACTCCAGGAGTCAAGCCTCCTTGAAGGCAGTAAAAAATGACTAAGCCCTAAACTTAGCCGTGCCAAAGCCTCCTTGAAGGCAGTCAAAAAATGACTAAGACTCATTAAGTTCAAAAGACTCTAGAAAGAAGAAGGAGTCAAGCCTCCTTGAAGGCAGTCAAAAATGACTAAGCCCTAAACTTAGCCGTGCCAATAGATTGTCAATTCCTCAAATGTTGAACAAAGGACTCCAGAAAAAAGGAGTAAAGCCTCCTTGAAGGCAGTAAAAAATGACTAAGACTCGATTAAGTTCAAAGGACTCCAGAAAGAACTCCAGAAAGAAGGAGTCAAGCCTCCTTGAAGGCAGTAAAAAATGACTAAGTCCTAAACTTAGCCGTGCCAAAAATGACTAAGCCCTAAACTTAGCCGTGCCAATAGTGACTAAGCCCTAAACTTAGCGGTGCCAATAGATTGACAAATCCTCAAATGTTGAACAAAGGACTACAGGAGTCAAGCCTCCTTGAAGGCAGTCAAAAATGACTAAGCCCTAAACTTAGCCGTGCCAATAGATTGAAAAATCCTCAAGTGTTGAACAAAGGATTCCAGAAAGAAGGAGTCAAGCCTCCTTGAAGGCAGTAAAAAATGACTAAGACTCGATTAAGGGAATGGTTAATTTAGGGAATGGTCATGGGTTTATAATACATTGAAAGTGGACAATATCATAGAGGCATTTTGGGGAAGCCCAAAGCAAAGCCATAAGAGCTTATGCTCAAAGTGGACAATATCATACCACTGTGGAGAGTCGTGTAGAGGCCTTTTGGGGAAGCCCAAAGCAAAGCCATGAGAGCTTATGCTCAAAGTGGACAATAACATACCACTGTGGAGAGTCGTGTTCGTCTACAACTCTTTCCAGTATCAGCTAGGAAGTGAGAATATGCACGAGGCTGCAAGCAGTAACAAGTATACAGACCCATACCCTCTTCAAATGTGCCATGAGTCGATCTAAAAAAAATTGAGATAAAGGGTTGGCATTTGTCAGGGTTAAAAGTCAGGCTCTACATGCATTGACCGAGCCAACCGCACATAGTTATGCGCCTGAGGGAGCGTGTGGCCACGCGTGGAATCATATTTTCCACCCGTTCAATGTCTGTTTGTCATTTTCTCATCTCGATTCTAATACTAACCTTATTCTCCCTTTAGAGTGTGTTTATATGTTGGTTGATTAGACGATGACCTAGGTCAAGACGCTTCTAGTAGACAGAGCACCTTAATATTGTGAGCGACAGTCGAAGGGTCTAGACCCTAGTACTCCAAGATTTAGAAAGAATTGAGGGCTAAAATTAGAGCAACCTGGAGTCAGAAGTCCGCATTAAACCAACTAGTTGCCCTAGAAATCCAATAGACCTTCTAGGTTCTTAGATATGACTATGGTGAAGTTCAAATCATGGACTATGTGCTTGGATGAAAGATTGAAATATTTCTCTAGTAAAGCATGCACGAGAGAACTCAGTTAAGATTAGGGCACTACAATTACTGCAGTTTATATGTTGACCTAGGTTAGTACGTTTCTAATAGATCTTAAATCATAGGATCATGTGTAATTAGAGGTTTAGACCTGCGTGCATCGAAATCTTGGTTTAGCTTGAGGAGATAACCCCAAATGTCCTAGAAATGAGAGAAGAAATTTAAATTACCTTGACACCCTTAATAACCTAGCAGTCCTTCCTTCCTGCTCTAGTACATTACTGTTGAGCTAGATATGAGGCTGGTTAGAGAGGTGTGACTCGATAGTCGGTTGGATTACTTTGCAAGGTAGATTTGTCTTGTGGTAAGGCGCTGATCATGCGGGTAGCTAATTATCACTCTATGCAGATAATTTGTCTTGTGGGAGGACATTGGTTATGCAGGTAGCCAATGAAGCTTGCATCTAGCGTCTCCCAACCTTGGGCAACTACATGGCTTATGGGATCAGTTCACCAACTAACCTACCATGGATGATTAGCAGACTAGCATTCACCATGTTGTCTCCACTTGATATAGAGTCCATAGAGGTAGCCCCTCATCTTCGATATTGGTTACCGCTGCATAGGCTAAACTAGCTACACCTAGAGTCTAGAGTAAAGCTTGTAGTCACATACTAGGTCATAGATGCGATAAGAGCCTACAAGTAAGTTGTTTACTCGGTGTATTTATATACTCATTCCCTTTTTCGTTTCTTTTTTCAAGTGTGGAGGAGCGTTCGAGAGCTGTGCGGTCATAAAAAGGTTGTTTAAGTGCCCATTTGTTTTTTTTGTTTCCATCATTATCTTCTTTTATAATAAATTTGAACAACACTGTCTCATAGTTAGATTTTGTTTTTATATTTAAATTTGGTGTTCCAACTTTATTTTGATTTAAATTTTATCTTTATTTATTTTCATTTTTGTGTTTTTAGTTTTGATCCAAGTTTGGAGCAGCAAAATTTGGATCATGAGTGTGCATGTAAGAGAGAGAACAGATGCTTGGTTTTGCATGTTAGAAAGAGACAAAGAACAAATTGAGAAGAAAAACAAGATGAGATTAAGTATATGTTGATACCAAGTACTTTGAGGTATCTAGCGTTAAATGTTTTATAATTACAGTAGAAAAAAAGTACCGAAACAATGAAAATTTAAAATTTTAACGACTTTCTCTAAAGAATATTTGCTAAAACCACCAATTTACATGGTGTGAAAATTCTACATTTATATTCAAATAAATTAAAAGAGAGTATGAAAAGAGTAATAAATGGTAAAATTTTATATATTTACTTAGAATAAAATATCAAATATGAGATATATGGTAAAGTGTAATTTAGTACTAAATATCTTTGACAACTCTTAATAATTAAAATTTTAATGATGTATATAAAAGTCTCACACATCAGTATACAATAGAGTACTGATCTGTATTAAAATGTCCAATTCATGAATTCAGTTAAATAGTGATGAAAAAAATAGTGATGAAAATATGATCGATATTAATAGAAAAATTTATATATCATTTGTGTGCATTGATGAGCCTTTTTTTTAGGGGATCTTCAAATTAATTCAAAATATAAGTTACTCAAGATGTCAACCATGCCTTTGACAAAACTTAAGAGTAACTACTTCTCACTTTACTTCCACTTGCTCTCAAATCTTTTAATATTTTAAATTCTTCTCACCCTCTCTTTTCTTCATTATCATCCATTTTGTTCAATATTATAAATCTTGTGTTTTTTTTTTCTTTCCACTCGATTTACAAAGTTTATTTAGTTTATGTCTTATTTTGTCGCTGACCCAAAATTTTATGTTAGTCATTCAAGTTATCTTCGTTTATCGTCGAACAATTTTATCCTTATCAAACAAATTATATGGCTGGTGATAATGTCGTTTTAGTTTTTGCAGGCAATAATATGATTATAGCAATCGGAGTAGCATTTGCAGTGGGTTTTATTGGATGGGTTTATGTAGCGCTTTGGAAGGAATTTGGCCTACAAAGAATTAGGAGTTCGTAAAGAGGAGGCTCGATACAAGATCGTTATTTCTCATGGCATTTATAGCTGCAAAGATATGGATTTGCCTATCTCTCAAGTACCACATTATCACTCTTCTTTTACTCATCAATCTCTTCATTTTCGTACACATTACTAAAATGTATAGTTTTTAATTTTAGGAACTAATGGAGGAGCTTAAATTATACATAGTAATCTATGATAGAGCAGGTCATCGTAAGAGTGACCTATATCCATCACGCTCAGTAAAGATCAAGACATTTGACATTCAAGAATTAGCTGATAAGTTGGAGATTGACACAAAATGTTACGTAATTGGATTTTCATTGGGAACTATGCTATTTGGGGTTGTTTGAAATACATTCCACACAGGTATTTTAACATTTATTTCGTCGCAATCAATTATTTTTTTTGAGTAAAAATATATTGATAGAGCTTTATTTGCAGACTCTTGGGTGCTTCCCCGGTGGTTCCTAGTGTGAATTTTTGGTGGCTTTCCTTCACATTTATCACAACATTATTTTACTAAGTATCCTAAGTCATTTATACATATGTTTTGGATTGCATATTACACACCTTGGTTGATGTATGGGTGGATGACACAAAAATGGTTCCCAAATTTGGATATTGAGGACACCTTATCAAATTATGATTTAGTCATAACAAAGAGGTTTATGAAACGTCTAGACAAGGTACTTAGCTTCTTTGCAATGGATACACACTCTTATTTTAAAACGGAATATGTTTGACATAACTATGCTAACAA
Organism: Cucurbita argyrosperma subsp. sororia; assembly: GCA_018691285.1. Classification (NCBI taxonomy): domain Eukaryota; kingdom Viridiplantae; phylum Streptophyta; class Magnoliopsida; order Cucurbitales; family Cucurbitaceae; genus Cucurbita; species Cucurbita argyrosperma. The sequence continues at coordinate 5,030,236 of CM031881.1, read as the reverse complement.
AGTAATATTTTTTGTTTTGATTTTTTTTCTTTTCCAACCAAAATTAGTGCGACATAATACAACAAGGGGAACACGAATGTATCCATAGAGATTTACTCTGTAATTTTGGAAAATGAGAGTTCGATCACATGGAGTTAGCAATCCATTTCCTTACAACAAGGGCTCTTATCATATGTGGGAAGGCAGTGAAGACCGCATAGTTCCTATTGAATTGAATCGCTTTATAGCGTAAAAGCTTCCATGGATTCAATATCATGAGATTTCTACTGCGGGTCATTTTCTAGTTCATGATGCTAAAAACTTAGAAGCCATAATAAAGGCACTTCTCGTTTTATAATTTCTCGTGTCGATTTGGGCCAAGGGGTGAACGAGTGACATTTGGCAATAGTATATTGTTATTGTGTTTAAAAATAAGCTCTAGTTATGTATGGTGCATTCAAGTTTATTTTTGTTAAAATACATGGTTTGTCTTTTATTACCATACATGAATAGTATATCTGCATGTGTGTATTTATTTTGTATCTTTTAGGGATGTGTCTTGAGTATTTATAAAGAGATCATCTTAAGTTGATCAAAGTGGTCAAAAGAAAAATAATTGATAGAGAATTATTGAAGGCAACTATAACAACCAAAAAAAATGTTATTGAACTGTTCAAATCCAAAGTACCCAAAGTTGTATACAAAATAAAATTTAATTACAAAATGGTGCTTATAAAATTTGTTATAGGAAAAAAGATTTTCGAATACAATTAGAAATCAAACTCTAAAAGATTCGAACACAAAAACAAACCGATCCCCTGAAACGACCCTCTCTATAACCGCACAGCTCTCAAATGCTCTTTGCTCTCGATCGACAGCCTGCGAGTACTTGAAAAAGAAAGGGAAACGAGGATGAGTATATAATATACCCAAGAAGCACCTTACTCTAGGTTTTAGGTGTATTGCTCTTGTCACACACTTGGTTAGCTAACTTAGCCTACACAATGGTACGAGTGTCCAATATTGAGGCATTACCTCAAAGAACTCTTTCTAATAGGTGTGGGCAACATGGTGAATTCTAGTCTGCTCGTAGTCACCCAGGTCGGGGCCACTACCCCCTGTACGTGTCAACTCCACTGACTACTTGCATCATCAAAGCCCACTCATAGAACGAATCTACCAGTAATCAAACAAAATTATCAAGAAGCACGTTCCTAACTAGCCTCATGCCTAGCTCAACGATACTTTGGCCTAGAATTCTAGTCTGCTCGTAGTCACCTAGGTCGGGTGCTCTTCTAGATTTCTAAGGTAGTTTAGCAGTCTTGAATTACGTCTCCAGATTCCTTAATTTCAATTTCTTGAGTCTTGATCGGTCAGAAGCACTAGGCCACACCCTCTAATCATCTCTCATGATTCTAGTGCACTCAATCTACTGGAGACGTTTCATCCTAGGCCATAGTCTAATTAAATTGACGTCTTCACCCTAGTCTTAATTCATTTATACTACTTATTCTCTATAAGAAGAAATTACATATTCAATCACTTGGAGTTAAATGTAAAAACTATCATGCATACCGTCACACATGCACAATAAGGTGATAGCATACATCAAGCACGATCATATAGAAGTAGTAGTAAAATAATATATTACACCAGTAGTAAATCATTGTGCCAATAACAAGAGTAAATCATTATGCCAATAACAAGAGTAAATCATTATATTATGCCCATAACAAGAGTGATTATTCTCATGCTTATCCAACGGTAATAGCCTTCTTCTCCCGCGATGCAAGCTATCGAAAAACCACGAACTGAGCGACAGTTTCAGTAGTGGTAGTGCGTTCTTGGGCGACTAGGCGATCGGGTGACAGATGACCCACGAGTTTTGCGAGCAAGCACAGCAACAAATCAGACCTTAAGCGGCAAAACAAATATGTAAGTTGTTTTCTAGTGTTGCAGAACAAATATGAATACCTCTTTTGTAAATGAACCCTTCATTGATTTCAAAAGATATTTTATACGATTGTTCTAATAAACAATAGATAGATATTAGATTTTTTTTTCATTCTAGGAACAAAAAGTACATTATCTAATATAATTAATCTATCTCCAAAAAAACAACTTTAAATTTTCTATTGATCTTGCTTAGAGAACCTCTCCTGTTCCAACTTTGAGTGCTATCTCGCCTTCCGCAAGCATTCTCCAGGAGCTAGTTTCCTCGAAAAAATAACAAATATGATTAGTGGCCCCTGAATCTAGTATCTAAGTTGAATTATCATACTCTACTAAACATATTTCTACAACTAGTAAATCATATTTATCTTGTTTGTATCTTTTCAGCTTTCTTCTCTACAAGGTATTTTGGGCAGTTTCTTTTCCAATGCTCATTTTCGTTGCAATGGAAACATTTTCCTTTATCTGCATTTTCAACCTTGCGTTTGCAGTTAGTAGGAATCTTATATTTCCCCTTACCCTTCTTCTTTATCGAAACATTTTTAGTAGTTGAAGAATCAGACTTATTTTTGGAGGACGATCTTAGTAGTAATTTCTTAGAGACAACAACATTTGTTTCTCCTGCTTGTCCCTTATTCTTTAAGAGGGACTGATAAGTCTGTAGCTTAAGAGCAGTTAAGTTATATTCTATCTTGTTCATCATCGCATTCGTGCGGAACTATAGGAAGCTCTTCGGAAGAGACTCCATGATAAAATTGACTTGACTCTTCTCATCAATGACAGCTCCATTTATTTCTGCCACATTGAATGGACCATCATGTCCAGGACATGTTCTCTAACTGAGGTCCCTTCTTTCATACGGCAGTTGTAAACGTATTTTATGGTGTCATGTCTACGGGAGAAGGACGGTTGTCCAAACATCCCTTCCAGAGATTCCATAATCCATTTAGCAGTACCCATAAAATCGAATTTTTTAGTCAAAACATCAGATATGCTGGCTAAAATGTACACTCGGGCTTTGTCATTTGCCCTTGTCCATCTGTCATATGCATCCCGAACTGTTCGGTTTGCATTTGAGTTGGGGTTTGGAGGACATTCCTCAGTTAAAACAAACCTTAAATCATCCATTACAAGTATTGTGTTTAGGTTTGATTTCCAAGTTGCGTAATTGTCGTCGTTTAATTTCTCATAAGCGTAATGTACTATTAAGCTTGTCATGGTGTGATATAAAGAAAATTATATTAGTGAATTGATTTAATTCTTTTTAATCCAATCAGGTTTAACAAATGTAACGATGTACCGAAAAATTATTAATTATTAATTTGCAACGATACTTTAGTGAGTCAGAGTAACTGCCATGCCATCGAGGGGCAATCAATCACTCCTTTACTAAACCAAGACATTCTTGACTTAAACACTAATCCTAGAATAACTCTTAATCCTATAGTGTTTTAGTTATTGCCACTTTGGTCAAGAATATACTAACTCTTAGTAATTCTTCGTAAGTGTGACCCGTCATTTTCAGATCTCAGAGATTGGCCCCAACAATGCTATCGAATAAAAAAGCCAAAGTTGGGAATGGACCTAAGAAATCCTAACCATTTCTGGAGTTTGTGTTGTCCCTTCTCCCATGTTGCGACCCTCCGAATGGGTAGTTGCTCTAGAGTAACATGCAGGCGGAACATGGGAATCTCACGGTGCAACCTAGTGGTGGAGACCATAGGATGTGTTGGATATACTTCCTTCCACTTACTATAAATACTTTCTCTATTCACCTTGTTATTGACTCATTCATACCTTCCGAATGGAGGCTGCTCCCAGGGCGACACGAGGCCGAGCATGAATCTTACGGTGTGAATTTTCTAGAGAGCATAAAAAAGAAAACGAGGTATCTCATATACCTTTTTATTCCCACTAAGTATTTTAGACGTTGGGTATACTCAAACCTAAGTCTAGGTGATTTTTCCAAAAAAAAAAAAACTTACATCACTCACGCATGCTCATAAAACTGGACTAACTAATCTCAAGCACTGGCCCGATCTCCAGGTAGTAGGTGTTCCGTAAATCGTCATCTTAAGTACCTCCAGCCTTAGACAAGATCGTGTCAAGTGAGCTTTCTTGTAACCGCAATTTTACAAGATATCGACCTATTTTAACTATTAAAATTGATCGTGCTTGGTTCTCAACCATAAGTGAGCATGCACTTATCTTTATTATAGATTTTAACGTCTATCTCGTTTTATGACGTTGAAAATAACCTATAACATGCATTTAACATGTTTTATATAATAATTATATAATACTCCATTCCATGCAATAATACTTATAACATACTTGTAATGCATGAAACATGCTTAGCCTATGGTGGAATTTTAAATCTATATGGCATTCTTTATGCATATACATTTTCTATTTAATTAAAACATACATTCACAATGCATAATTAATTAAACATACTAAAGTGGACTGATTTTGACATTTTAAAGCAAGAAATTAACTAAATTATTACATTAATAATTAGAAATTAACGCGATCCACTCTCTCAAGCCTATCGCCGGTCGGGTTGGGTCGGGAAGCAAAAATTCTTCCTTCTTCTTCGGTTCAGCTTGCCATTATTTCCATTATCGATCAATTACAACCTTAAATGGACTCTAATGACTTCATAAAAGTCACAGACCTTTCTTCACTCGTTAAGGCCCATACACATTAGGCCAATTACAATAATTATATTAAATAGAAGCATAAAAAAAATGCCAAAAACCATAAACATCCACTTTAACATCCACAATTTTTCATTCATGAAATGGTACCCACCATTCTCAAATTAATGTAAATAAAGTGCCTAACACTTGCTCTGATAACAATTGATAGTGTTGTTATAACACATGAGGGAAGCAATTTGAATCTTAGGCACTCTAAGTACATCAATTATAGTAAATTAACTAGCATGTTGATAAGTATTAAAACTCAAGGAGTTTGAGTACTAATCTTTTGTAGTTCAAATTTCTTTTTTCTTTACGAACCGGTTCGAACCACCATTAGTATCTTCCCTACTATTCTCTAGCCTTAGAATGGGATTGCGAAATCCGGTGAATGACTAAATTTGGAAGGGATTTAGTATATGTGAAGAGAGAGTTTGTGAGGGACTTTCTCAACGTTTTTTTTAAGAAGACTTTCCATGTACGTTGATCATTCTATTTATAAAGTCATATTCGCATGTTCATGCAAATTTGAGATTACCAAATTTTGACACTCAAAATTCCACTCAAATTTGTGGGGTTTATTTGACAAACATGCAAGTTTGGTTAAACCAAATTTTGACAGTCAAAATTCCATTAACTCAAAATGGATTTTTAGATGGAGTGAAGTCAATATTTTGACTTTCTCTATCTTAATTCAACAATTAATTTCAAATTAAAATAATATTAAATGATTAATTAAACAATTTAATTAATTCAAATGTCAATCCTAATCAATTCACACTTGATTAAAATATTTAAATCTTATTTAAATATCTCATATTCTCTCTTTTTGTTTAATTCGTAAATTAAAACAAAAATGTGGTTAAATATTCATATATATTTAGCCCATATTCCCTAATTCGAATTCGAACACTTCGAACTCACTCGTCATACTGTTCTATGGTTTAGTCCGATATGAGCTAGTAGGGGGACCTAATGGACCTCTAGATCATGGGCTCCAACGATCCGAGATTAATCGGTTAAACTCATTAACCTTGTTAACCAACATTCGTTAACTACTAGGACACTCAACTATAGTTTAGTAGTTGCACTCCCCTCACTATAGATATATTTCTGTCCATTTGATATAACCATGATTAGTAAGTCAATCATTCACAGGTTGTTCGTAGCTAGAGATTGGTCAATTTACCGTTTTACCCCTGAAGTTACTCCTTGTTTTTTATGTCCCACTGATCCTCTAATGAACAATTGGTTTGTGGTCCAACCAGTAAACTGAATCCATCTCAGGCCAATGAGAGGGTAGGGCCCCTTATTCAAGACCTAGAGTCAGTACTTAAGGAACAATCTCTCTACTATCCCTAGAAGTGGGTAGGAGCAAATTCCATCTTGCACCCTATGTCCCCAGCTATTCACCCAGCCTGAAATGGGAGGCTTATTGAGTCGGCGAACTTGAGCCACTCTCACCCATGCAAATCTAAGGATAATTCCGAATAAACAGGAGTTCATGGTTAGCTCAGGATTAAGATCGAGTTACCTAGGTCATCAAATGAAAAAAAAAATCAGTCTCAATAGTAAAGTGTGAGTGATTTTCTTCATGGTCCGATCTTATGCAATACTCATTGCATAGGACGTCCCCACTCACATATCTCCGCATGTACAATTTAGTGATCACATTGTTTATATCATATACAAAAGTGGGCCGTATCTATAGTGTCCCCAGGATAAGGTACTCAGCCTTATCCTTGTACTATAGATCATTTTGACTATATACTTGAACTTGATCCACTCTTATGTCTCTACATATAGTTCAAGTAATCATACTATAGTCAGAGTGTTCTTAGTTTATTGGATTTAGATTAATAATCGTAAAATTTACTTTATTCAATAACAATAACAATCTTTACTCAATAAACATCAATAATAAGTTTATTAAAAATAGAATATGTTTTGTTTACAAACTATGAGTTTTAGGACATAAAACCCAACAGTTCTACAACGCCCCTAATTTTCTAAACCTAATTAGTAACGTCACTCATGCATGCATACATAACTTATTATGCGGAAGCTCATCATAGATAACCTTGGAAAACACAAGAGTTTCATTAAGGTCCAAAAATCCAAAACAAACATATCTCCAGAAATAAAACCTTCAGTAATTGAATTCAAATAATTATAAATAAAACAATGTTCAATACCTTAACTTAAAACATTGTGGAGCCGCCAGGTTCTTTGGACGTGCGTCTGTGGAGTTGGGTCGCCGATGGAAACACGGCCCGCATTCGTCCGTGGGCTGGTTCAGAGGAACCCGACCCAATTCCAACCCACGTCTTCCTTACCCGCCAGAAAGCAAAACCCTAATTTATGCCTCCCTGCTTTTGACGACGCGCCGACTCCTTCACCTATTTTGACGCCTTTCCATCACCGACGACCCCCGATGCAACTTCTTGTTTTCGCTGGTCACGCAGCGTCTTCGACACAAGCACGGCGATCCCGACATCTATATTTTACTTTCACTCGAATCCTTCTTCCCAAATAGCAACCCCATTGTTCCGAGAGAAAAGTTTGGAGAGAAAATCCTTTTCAAGGGATGTAAAAGGTTGGACATAGGAATATAAAAATAATAGTCCGAAAATAAATAAAGAAATAAACTAATAAAAATAATTATAAAAATAGTTAAAATAATAATAATAATAAAATAATAATTAATTAATTAAAAAAAATATATATTTCCCCACTTCTCTCGGCTAACCTCTCATCTCTTCCCACAATTATCTCTCCACAACCCATCCGCCAGAAAGTAACTGCAAACAGAAAAGAAAAACAATAATTGTAAAAAAAGAAAGATGACAATGACCTTTACCCAGTTGAGATTAGCTGAAGATTTATGTGAAGATAGATCTGATCAATAAGGTATGTATTAAATCTTCATTTTCTTTTATCCTATTTTTTTTTAGAAATCACAACCAATTATAGTTAGATCTTTGTTGAATTATTACGATGATCCATCTTTTAGTTAGAAATTAAATGTCAAATCATTTATACGATTCTAGTCAATTATGTCATATTGGTAATATTAGATTAAATTTTTATTAGTAGCCAAATGAATAGATTAAAGATAGAATGGCCAAGAAAACTTCTGAATAGGAAATTGAGATAAGGAAATAGGAAATACTGAGATAAGGAAAAGATTTGGAAACAGAGATCCATGAGAACAGAATTAAAAGGCAACAGATTAAAAAAAAAAGAGATTAGGAATTAAAAACAGAAACTAAATATGGAGGGAAAGGTAAATACAAAGGGTAAATACAGATAACAAATTTGGAATACATGAGAATAGAATTAAAGACAACCGATAAAAAAAGAAGGGATTAGGGAATTAAAAACAGAAACTAAATATGGAGGGAAAAGCAAATACAGAGGGTAAATACAGATAACAATAAAGTTCAGAATAACTTAGCTGTATCTACTTTTTATACCATAGTAACCATGAAAAATGAGATTGTTAATAAAAACATAATTATAGATATATAATATTTCAAGACTTCTAACAATGGAGCAATGTAAATGAGAGAAATAATGTTGTAGAATTCAAACCCGAAACTAATGTCATGGGCTCATATAGGTTGACCCGAATTTCAAAGGACGGAATCCAACTTTCATTAAGGATATATTTGTAAGCTAGCCAGGTAAGTGACCTTACTATCGGCATGGTTATATTTGATGTTGACACGTGCCCTATGGTTCGGCACGTGTCATATATATTGATATGTGTGAATTGTCTGTTAAACGATATGCTTCCTATATGTTATGTTATTTATGCTGCTTAGTTGATGTGATATGAATGCATGTGACGATGTGTGGCCGTAGTACGATTTTGGCTTGTTGTATGAGTATTGAAATGCAACTGAATGAATTGTATGACATGAAATACGGCAAATTGCATGATACATAACCCCGCTAGGAATATGTATGATATGTAACGAAATGAGAATGAGAATGAGAATGACACGTAAGCATGAAAACGTGACATGGGCTTATGTTCATTAAATGATGACTGTAGGACTAGTGGGACCTCATGCATATTGTGTGATCATGCATTTGGGGGGATACCCCTATCCCATCACGAGGGTACGGACGCGTACATCCAAATGGCAGGACAACGATCGTTATGCTTTGCATAGCACTGCCGTGACGGTTTTAGTTTTAATGGGTCCCGGTGGGCCCCCAGAGCATGCCCACCGGCTAGGGACAGTGGCCCAGCGGTGTGCGAACTAGCTGGTGAGCCCATACTCGCACGTATGTGCTGCGTGTAGAGTATATGGTACACGTCCACGATTACCTGTTAGGATTACACCGTAGGGAAAACGAAACGAAACGAAAAAGAAACGAAACGAAATGAAACGAAACGACAGATAGGTCCCATCATATTATTGCATGTGATTGTTGCATTTAACCCCAATAGTGGGGTCATTTACTGAGTATTTCTTTAAATACTCAAGTCATGTGCTACTACATTTTTCAGGTTAAGGCAAGGCATTCCTGTACGGCCGACGACGGCATCGCAACTCGAAATCATGGCACATGTGTAGGATAATGGCATTTATTTCTTAGACTTAGGATAGAATGGGGTGTTTTAAACTTAAACGCTTGTTTATTTTATTTCGGGTCTTTTGTTGTGTCGTTTTAAAGATGTTTTCGAAACACGTAAGTCCATGGCTGTGTTTTTAAGTTAAAGGTTATGTTTTATGGAATTTAAATGAAGTCTTCCGCATTCCATGTTTATGGTATGTATACAGTAGTGACCTTAAATTAAGTGGAAAATTTTGGGTCGTTATAATTAGGCAATAAATGTCTTGCAGGAAATCCCTCAATTTTCCCCTCTAAAAAGAACTTTGGTTCTCGAAAATGTCTGTATCCAGAAACAGCTCTTGGTACTTTTATCTCATCTCATCCTCTCATTCTAAACCTTGTCCTCTCCCACTCCTTCCTCTGCCCCTCTCGTCAAAGTTGGAGTCAAGTTGCATTGGGAAAACTCTCAAGTGTCCATCAAAGTTCATTTAGTGCAAGTTAAACATTAATAATGAAACCATATCAAAGTTAAAGTCAAGTTCATTTAGTGCAAGTTTAACATTAATAATGAAACCATAGTTCAAACTGCTTAGAACTTTCTTGGAACTTTTGGAAAAACTCTTTTAAGTGTCCATCAAACATTAATAATGAAACCATAGTTCAAACTGCTTAGAACTTTCTTGGAACTTTATTTATGTAACAATCCATGTTTAGGATTTAAAATTTAGATTTGGCATCTGATACCTCTAACATCCTCTGCAACATGGTCACATAGCCTACTCCTTGCCTCTTAAGTGTGGAGACTATCACCACAACCAATAAGTTCTAGCATATTTTGTTCTCACCCACATGCATACCAAAAAATTTACTAGGAGGTTACCCAACATAAAATTGCTCCAATTAGAGCACACTTAACTTTGGAATTCTTATGATTAAGTCACAGAAAAGGAAGGTGTACCTTGTTCGGATAGATAGTGACTTTCAATTATTATAAGCCTTTCTTATTCATCCTCTCCTTAGAATCGTTCTCATTCGGATATGGTCTTGGTTCATTCATGTACCTGTCCTTTACTCGGGATCGCTCTCATTCGGAATCTCATAATTTCCTTGGGAAATTACAACCACCTTTCTAACTTCCTATTCAAATTTAAATACAAATAAAACGGTTTAACTAAATATTCTAATCACCTAGGAAATGAATTTCTAGAACGAGCTAGCATGCAAGTATATCCTACCTTAGGTGGAAGAATACGCTTGTTTAAGACCCTAATAGACAGTTATTGGTGAACGACTATGCATGTTATAGAAATTATGAAAATGCCCATATGATGAAATTAAGAGACCACGTTGATTTTATGCTTTCTGTCTAGCTATGAAGAGATTATGTATGTTAAAAATGACGTCAACTTGGATGAATAAGTTATGTATGACTAATTACCAAAATGCCCCTGGATAGAGATTTATATGTTTTATGTTGCGTTAGAGCTGAGGTTGGGATATTGCGTACTAGTTTTCGGGTGATAGATGAAGGTCTTATCTTATTGTTAAGCTTGTATGTATGCATGTTTAAGAATGATTAGCTCTAAATGATTGATTGTGTGTTCTCCCTGTAAAACAAGTTTACTTTGATAGAGATAAACTAGGGGGTTAGTGTTAGATTGGTTAGATGATAACTTAAGTCGATTCCTCTAATAAACTGAGCACCTTAGAATCGTGAGCGACGTTCAGATGGTCCAAACCTGCTCCAAGACTAAGAAAGACATGAAGAGTTAGAATAGAGTACTTAGAGCCAAGAGTCGGTGTTAAGCTACCTATCTGCCCTAGGTATCTTAGAAGATTTCTAGCGCTCGTAGAAAAGATTGAGATAACGTTTAAATTATGCTATCACGTGCTTTAGGTGACCAATAAGTTTATCTCCCTAACAAACATGCACTTGAGAACCTAAATAAGATTAGGACACTACAGCAAGTCCGATATACACCTTGATCTAGGTCAACACATTTCCAGTAGACCAAGCACCCTAGGATTATGAGTAGCGATCAGAGGTCTAGACCTTTGTGCACCTAGAGATTAGATTAGCTCTGAGAAGCTAACCTCGAGCGTTCTAGAAACAAAAAATGAGATCAAAACGGCCTATATGCCCCAAAGAACCTAATAGACCCCATGGTACCTAAGAATGACCAAGGTAGCTCTCCAAGTTGTAAGCAAGGTGTGAATGATGTCTTTTGACCCTCTAGTACCATTTCCACTCCAGTAACAGTACTATTGATCTAGACGTAGGCCCGTTAGGGTAGTGTGAGCTTCAGCTTAGTGGAAATGGGCAGTGGTCTCTCACACAGGGCCATTGTACCAAAACCTGTTCCTGAGAGGGAAGCGTGAGGCCATGTTGGATAGTCTAGTAGCTGGTTTGGACACAAGGATCACATCCCCAAGCTTTGATGACTCTATGGTCCCGAGGAATGCACCAACCAACCTCTACTAGATGATGTTCAGACTAAGTCACCGGTCATTTACTGGATATTGCAAGCTACCAATGTGAGAAAGCAAAAAGGTTGTAGGACATTTATAGAGGGAATATGACTTAGAACATAAAACTGCTTGAAACTTCGAGGCACCCCAAATGCTCAAATAGCATTAGAGATTAAGCCCGAATTTCCTATAGCTCGAAAAAAAACCGTAGAAACCTATTAAGTTAAGGATACAATGAGAGCTTATAAGTAGACGTAAACTACTTACTGATTATATTTTTATACTCACCCATTTTCTCCTTTTCTTTTTTAAGTGTTCACAGGTTGTGAGTCGAGGCAGGGAGCGTTCGAGCTACGCAATCACAGATAGGTCATTCGAGATGTTTTTTGAATCTTTTTTATTTCAAATTATATTCATCTTAAACCCATTTTTCTGTTTTTAATTAAATTTGAACAACTTTTTGTAATTGGGTTTGGTTTTGCATATTTTGTTTTTTATTTTATTTTGATTTTGATTTTACTCTGTCTTTTTCATCCTAGTCCAAGGTTTGGAGTCTTCCAAATAAGGTGATAACAATGGTTGAGATTGTGTTGGGGAGAGGTTTCCCAATCCTCACGTTTTCCCATCAAATGATAACCATTGTTTCATCTTATTTTCAACTATTACAAATGGGGAAGGAGTGAAATCTTGCATGTAAGAGAGAGATGATGTGCAAGGTCATGCATGTAAGAAAGAGAGGAATAGATAATGTGTAAGGTCTTGCATGTAAGAGAGAGGAGATACTTGGTTTTGTGTGTTACAAAGACACAAAGGAACAAGCATGAAAAGGAAAACATGATGAGAGTGAGTACATAATTTAAGGTATGCTCATTATAATGTAGTTTTAGTTTATGCAATCAATAATATGATTATAGCAATTGGAGTAGCATTTGCCGTGAGTTTTATTGGATGGGTTTGTGTAGCACTTTTGAAGCCTCCACCTCCAAAGGTACGTGGATCACCAAATGGTCCTCCACTCACTTCGCCTAGAATAAAACTCAGTGATGGAAGGCATTTGGCCTACAAAGAATTAGGAGTTCGTAAGGAGGAGGCTCGTTACAACATCATTTTTTGTCATGGCCTTTATAGCTGCCAATCTCGATTTGCCAATCTCTCAAGTACGCACCACATTATCAGTCTTTTATCTTTATTTTCGAACACATTAGAATGTTCTAACAAATTTTAGGTTAAAATTAAAAGTGGTAATTTAAGTTTTTTTATTATGCTATATGCTATAATAATCCCATTAATCCCATTGTCCTTCTTTCTTTCTTATTTATTTATATATATATATATAACTTTTAATTTTAGAAACTAAGGGAGGAGCTTAAATTTTACTTAATAATCTATGATAGAGTTGGTTATTGTGAGAATGACTCATATTCATCACGCTCAATAAAGATTGAGGCATTGGACATTCAAAAATTAGTTGACAAGTTGGAGCTCGGCACAAAATTTTACATAATTGGATGTTCGATGGGAACGTATGCTATTTGGGGTTGTTTGAAATATATTCCACGCAGGTATTTAGACATTTATTTCACTATTATCAACTATTTTTTAATTTTTCTTTAAATCTTAGTTGAAACTTCTACTTTTTCAAATTTTTAGTACTCTAACAGGTCCCTACTATGATACGAGACTAAATAATTTAAAGAATAGGATTAATCCTGAGTAGGTTCAAAAAAATTTTGTGATGAAATATTGGTAAATAGAACGAATGAACATTCAAAAATTTGTTAAATATATTTTAAGTTAAGGACGAGACTATTAATTTTTTTTTTTTTTTTTTTTTCCTACTGATAGAGCTTTGCAGATTCTTAGGTGCTTTCCTAGTGGTTCCTATTGTGAATTTTTGGTGGCCTTCCTTTCCTTGAGCTTTGTCACAACGACTTTTTACAAAGTTTCCCCAATCTCATAAACTTATGTTTCGGATTGGATATTACACACCTTGGTTGATATATGGGTGGATGACACAAAAATGGTTCCCAATGTTAGATATGGAAGGCATTCTGATTTAGTCATAACAAACAGACTTATACAATGCAACAAAGTACTTATCTTCTTTGCAATTGATACATACTCTTACATCCAAATTTTCGAGATTAATTACAATTTTATATAAAGTTTGAATTTAAACTCACTTTGGTAAGTAGTATTCTACTTTTGATCACTTTTCTATAATAGTTTTTTATCATGTTTTGTCTTCAACCATTCGAAATAAATTTAATGTTTGATTTACATTTTTATGTAATATCTAAAACCCTATATAGACATCTAATTTTGATATCTTTTTATTATCAAACAACATTTTGATAAATTTTATTTCAAAAAGAAATATGTTTGACATAAGTAATATGGTAACGAAGTAATATTTTTTCTTTTGATTTTTTTCTTTTTCTTTTTCGACTAAAATTGGTGCAACATAATAGACAAAGATATTTAGTCATGAATTATATAGTTTACCATATATATCATATATTGTCTTTTTCGTATCTTTCTAATTTCTTTTTAATTTAATTATAAATAGATAACTTTCGTACCATTTTAACTTAGATTTCCCAACGAGTTAAAATCTCAACTAAACAAATATGTTTTAGACAATCACATCTAATCTTGATATCCTTTAATATCATCTAAACACCATTTTGATCAATTTTATTTCAAAAATGAATATATTTGACATAACTATGCTAATGGACTAACATTTTTTTTTTTTTTGGTTTTTTTTGTTTTTCAACCAAAATTAGTTAATATAGTACAACAAGGGGAGCACGAATGTATCCATAAAGACTTATTGTGAAATTTTGAAAAATGGGAGTTCGATCCTATGGAGTTGAGTAATCCATTTCCTGACAACAAGGGCTCTTTTCATATGTGGCAAGGCAGTGAAGACCGCATAGTTCCTATTGAATTGAATCGCTTTATAGCTCAAAAGCTTTCATGGATTCAGTATCATGAGATTTCTAATGCTGGTCATTTTCTAGTTCATGATGCTAAAAACTTAGAAGCCATACTAAGGCACTTCTCGTCTCATAATTTCGAGTGATGTCGATTTGGGTCAGCGAGCGAACGAGTGGCATTTGATAATAGTATATTGTTGTCGTGTTTAAAAGTAAGCTCTGGTTATAATGTCGGAGAGATTATGTTGGTGCATGGAAGTTTATTTTTGTTAAGGGACACGGTTTGTCTTTTGTTAAGATACATGAATAGTATGTCTGTATTTCATTTGTGTCTTTTAGAGGTTTATTTACTTTGTTTAACCCACCTTTCTCCCCAAAATTAAAAAAATAATAATAATAATAAGAAGAAGAAGAAGAAATAAATAAACTCAAATTAAAAAGAAAAATGAAAATAAACAAACCTAGAAGTAAAATAAAATAAGAAGATGTGGTAAAAAATCAAATGAAGACAAAAGTACCAAAAAATTATATACAAAGACAGCCTGACTCTTCGAAACGGATGACCCTCTCTATAATTGCACAGCTCTTAAACGCTCCTCCTCGATCGACAGCTTACGAATACTTGAAAAAGAAAGGGAAAAGAGGATGAGTATATACAAGGAACTTACTTAAAGGATTTCATCGCATCCTTGACCTAGAAGGAGACCATGGGTTTTACTCTAGTTTTAGGTGTATTGCTCTTGTTATGCACATACTTGGGTAGCTAACTTAGCCTACAAAATGGTACCGGTGTCCAATATGGAGGCATTACCTCAAAGAACTCTCTCTAATAGGTGGAGACAACATGGTGAATGCTAGCCTTCTCGTAGTCACCCAGGTCTGGGGCGCTACCCCCTGTAGGTGCCAACTCCACTAACTACCTGCATCATCAACACACACTCATAGGACGAATCTTCCGTGTAGGGTAATCCAACAAAACTATTGTAACGGCCCAAGCCCACCGCTACCAGATATTGTCCTCTTTAAAATGCATCTACTAAGGGAAGGTTTCCACACCCTTATAAAGGGTGTTTTGTTCTCCTCCCCAACCAATGTGAGACTCTCACAACTATCAAAAAGGTCGTTACTAACTAGCCTCATGTCTTAGCTCAACGATACTACACCAAAGTAAAAAGAGATGTGGAAGCTCCGTAGACACTATACCAAATGTTATTGGCCCAAGATGTTTTTATTTTTCAAGGTTGTCGTGGTTCTCTTCTAGATTTATGAGGTAGTTTGGTAGTCTTGACACGGATTCATGTCTCCAGTTCCTCAATTTCAATTTCTTGAGTCTTGATCGATCAGAAGCACTAGGCCACACCCTCTAATCATCTCTCATGATTTTAATGCATTCGATCTATTGAAGACGTTTCATCCTAGGTCATAGTCTAACCAAATTGATGCTCCCACCCTAGTCTTAATCCGTTTCTACTACTTATTCTCTACAAGGAGATGCATACACAAAAGAACATGGCACATATAGTTTGTAAAATCCAGAAATACAAAAACACAAAGGTTTCGTAAAGAAAACATATTAATGGGGCACATGACACCGATCTAGCCCAAAATTCCATAGACCCTAGCTCATGTGCGCCTTCACCGCATCTACTCCATCATGCTTCATCTGAAAGAAAGTCAAAGTAGCGGGAATTAATATATAAAATATACTTATTAAGCAACTTGCTGGTAGTTCATAGTACGTTATCAAGTTTTATTTATCCTAGTTAACTCGTTCGGTGTCTTATTCTCATTTGGGGATTCATTCCCCAATATAGGCACCTCCTAGGCTACCCCTAGGTTTACTCATTCTGATTTTTTTATTCTTGGTCCAAATTGGATCTCCAGCCCACGGAATATTCTCAAGTTCTCTACATTTCTTGGTAAGTCATTTATGCTAGTCTCTCATCATCATCATATCTCTAAGTTCTCGAGGTGCGACCTTGGTGCTTAAGGTTCATGCATTCTAGTATTTGACCAACTCTCAACTATACTACTATGGACCCCCGCTACTCGTGATAGGTTCCCTTAAAGGAAACTAACTAGCAAACTTCCTATAAGTTCTCACTAAGTACTATCTACAATAAAATAGGTCAGTTTTGTAGCTATATGGACTCCTGAAAATCGAGCCAGGTTTAGGACTAGGAGTTAGTTGGTGAACCCCTAATCGGCATATAACCACTAACTCACATGATGAATAATAAGCTATCGACCAACTCTAATGGATCACTATGAACCCCTGCCACGCATGACAGGTTCACTAATGGGAAATTAACTAGCAAAATTCCTTTGAATCTCCACCCATACCCTCAACAATAAAATAGGCTAGTTGTATAGTTATTTGGACAAGTGACAATTAAGTCAAATTTATAGTTAGGAGTTAGTTGGAGAACCCCTAACCATCTCCATGTAACTCTAACATCACAAGATATGTAGTAGAGTGATCTAAACATGAAAATCTAATCATAAATTTCAATCATACACAAGCATTTCAGTACACATACATAATCTCATTGTAGGCTCAAACACATAATTGAGGGATTGCGCCACCCCCTCTTCTCTTGATTTTTTCCTTTCTCTTTCCCTCACCTCTTTTCTCGACGGATTGCTTTCACTTTTGATTTTCCTCTCCGAAAAGGCCCATGTGGCTCAATCTGAGGAGGCTGCATGCGTCCCCAATCTCAATTCCAAATCCACGGAGGTGGAGGTAATCAACGACGATGTCGAACCCGAGAAAGAGCTCCAGCTGGGGAGCCAATTCAACTAGAGGACGAGCGAGTGTTCGCTCAGGTCGGCGAGAGGGACGAGCAACACGAGCATCGGTGATGGATCCTCGATACAGGGGCAACAAACTATATGACCGGGGCTAGATCTCCGTCGTCGAGATCGAAGGATGCGGCACCATTCTGTTCGTCAGCAAGGGAGGCGAGCACCGCAATCTGACCGACATCTACTTCATCCCGAGGCTCAAGGCTAACCTTGTGAGTCTGGGTAAACTCGATGAGACACGCTGCTTCATTTCCATCGAGCGCGGACTACTCAAAATCTGCTCATGGAACGACGGCTGCTCACGTAGGCTTGGTGTCACGGTCCTGCATTATTGACCGTGCGGCGTCGTGATCTATACACGCTCACAACCAGCCTTAAGGGGAATTAAGCCCCATTATATTTTTCGCCCCGGCTTTGTAGCTTCGTCGGACCTTAGGCGAGGTTTGTCTTTGCCAATCGAACATCGCTTGTGCGGAATCCAAGCTTGTTCAACCACACACGCCGCCTGTGCGTGTATGTTCAATCGTCTGCGACACATCCAACTTGCCTCTACGCTAGGCCAACTCATTCGGCTCGACCTTGTCTCTGCTCGGGCCAAGGTCTCTCAATACAACGTCGCATCTCGTCTTGCCATCTCGATCCCCATCGACAGGGTCCATATGTCTTGACGCCATCCCGAGTCTCAGGATGTCGTCGCTCATCATAACTCGTTCGGTCATGCCATCGAGAATGGGCCCGCATGTCGTTCATCTCATCGGGACTTCCCGAACATCCATCCATCCGGGTTCTATCGAGGCATAGGCCCTCCCGTGCCCATGCCGAGTCATTTACGGATACCGTACCGGATAGCGGGTGTATGTAGCAACCTCCAACACGCGGGCTAGGGCGCAATACCGGCACACCCGTGCCGTCCGGTACTGTCCTTCAAAAACTCATTTCAAAGGAAGTCGCCCCGAGACACTCGTCTCAGCACGCTCGCCCACACTGTGACACACGTATGTGCCACAGGGTAGCTCACTTAGGCCACAGGGCCCAAGGGTGGTGGAGAGCTAACACCATGGTACCCCTATAGTACATTTTGAGCCATTTTCATTCTACCAGGAGTAGACATGATTTTTGTGAGGTGTCATACGGTGTCGTGCATTGTCCGTCCAATGTCCGATTGACACCAAACTTGGCGAGCATTCATATTTCATATGGACGGACTTAACTACCGAACCGCATGACCAAATTCCTTCCGAAACCTCGACTTTTGAGGTTAAGACCCGGGGCCCTACCCGGCCCTTCAACAAGCCTATCTTGTCCTTCATGTCTATGCTGATGTCTCTGTTATGCTTGTGTCTCAATATGTCTTCAATGCCCACTTTGCGTGGTGGTGTGTTGGATGATGCATCGTCCTCCTCGATCGCATCATGGCATTCTTCTAGGTTGGCCCGCATATGGCCGGACAGGCGTCTCTTGAGGGACGCCCCTTTACTTGTCATGGCGTGAGGGTCACAACCTACTCTCTTCATAGTAAGGTTGTGACACTCGGCGCACTACAAACCGTCTTTACATCCTGGAGTTAGAGATAGAGCAACCCGTCGGCCTCTCGGCCAAGACCGAAGAGGTATCTTGGAGGTGGCACGCAAGGTACGGGCACTTAAACTCTCCTGCTCTGGTTACATCTTGGAGTTAGAGATAGAGCAACCCGTCAGCCTCTCGGCCAAGACCGAAGAGGTATCTTGGAGGTGGCACGCAAGGTACGGACACTTAAACTTTCCTGCTCTAGAAAAGCTACAAAGCTACAGAAGGAGGAGTTGGTGCACGATTTGCCGGCAATCAGAGGCGTGAACAAGTTGTGCGACGGGTGCCTCATCGGCAAACAGAGGCGCACACCCTTTCCGTTTCGAACATCCTATCGCGCCGATGAGCCGTTGGAGCTTGTAAACGGTGATATCTGCAGGTCCATCAAGCCGGCGACCCCAGGCGGTAAGAGTCTCTTCCTCCTGTTAGTCGATGACAAAAGCCGCTTCATGTGGCTGACCCTGCTGCAAGCGAGAAGTGAGGCGACAGAGGCGGTTAAGCGCATTATAGCGTGAGAGCAGAGGCTGAATGTGAGAAGAAGATGCGAGTGAGGCGCACAGACTGAGGCAAAGAATTCACCTCGACAAGTTTCGGTAAGTACTACGACGAGATCGGCATACAACGGCACCTAACGGCGCCCTACTCCCCCCAACAGAACGGAGTGGTGAAGCGCCAAAATCAGACCATCGTCGGGACAGCGAGATCATTATTGGTGACGGCCGGAATGCCTGGGAGATTTTGGGGAGAGGCGGTAATGACGGCCGTCTATCTCCTCAATGGGAAGACGCCATATGAGGCCTGGTACAACAAAAAGCCAGCGGTACACGCGTGTTCGACTGCGTCGCATATATGAAGGTAACACGTCCCCACCTCGAAGTCGTCTTCATCGGCTATGAACCCGGGAGCAAAGCGTACAGACTTTATGATCTTGTAGGGGGGCGAGCTCACGTGTCTCGCGACGTCGTCTTCGACGAAAGCACCTTCTGGTAGTGGAATGACGTGATCGAGGCACAGACTATAATCCAAATCAATTCACGGTGGAGTACCTCGTCACCGAGTCGGAAGAAGTAGGAGCCCAGCATCAGGAGCCGTCACCGCCGCCAACAGGTGCACCCCATGAACCAGTGAAATTCGCAACACCACGGACTGCAGATTCGACGCTGGATGCCGATCACGATGCTGATCTGGAGGTCAGGTACCAGAGATGGACGACCTAGTGGGAGGAGGTGAACCACTTGGACTGGCAGCGCGCGAGCTTGAAGAAGTGGCCGAACTACATGCCATCAGTGCAAATGAACTGAACACCTTCGCCGAAGCAGAAAAGAACCCGTGCTGGCTGAAGGCAATGCAGGAGAAGATGACATCCATCATCGAGAACCAGACGTGGAGTCTGGAGGATATGCCGCTAGGACACCGAGCCATAGGGCTCAAATGGGTCTTCAAACTGAAGCGCAACGAAAAAGGAGAAGTTATGAAGCACAAGGCCCGTCTGGTGGCGAAGGGCTACGTCCAGAAGCAAGGAGTGGACTTCGAAGAGGTATTTGCGCCAGTGGCAAGGTTAGAATCGGTTCGTTTCTTGCTGGCAATTGCGGCACATTACTCTTGGGAGGTTCACCATATGGACGTAAAGTCTGCTTTCCTTAACGGAGAGCTGAAGGAGACCGTCTATGTCTAACAACCACCTGGCTTCCTAGACAACGACAATCCCGATAAGGTACTGTGCCTGCACAAGGCACTCTATGGACTTCGACAAGCCCCACGAGCCTGGAACGCGAAGCTCGACAGTACCATACTGTCACTGAAATTCAAACGTTGTGCCTCTAAGCATGGCATGTACATGCACGGCCATGGCAAGCAGCGACTGATCGTGGGAGTGTACGTCGACGACCTCATAATCACTGGAGGCGACGTGGAAGTCCTCGGAAGGTTCAAGAAAGAGATGTCAAAGAACTTCGAGATGAGCGATCTAGTGGCTGTCAAGCGCATCCTGCGCTATGTAGCCGGAACCAGAGGCTGGGGTGTAAAATACTGCGCAGGGAACGGAAAGGAGAAACTCAAGCTGGTCGGCTACAGTGATAGTGACATGGTCGGTGACGTTGATGATCGTAAGAGCACCAGCGGAATGATCTACTTCCTCTTAGGCGGCGCGATCTGCTGGCAATCAACAAAACAGAAGGTGGTTGCTTTGTCTTCCTGCAAAGCCGAATACATCACTGCTTCGATGGCAGCAACACAAGGGTCTGGCTTGCGCGACTAATGGAAGAACTCATCGGGAGAGAAAGTGATCCACCAATGCTATACGTAGACAACAAAGCTACGATCTCCCTGATCAAAAATCCAGTTTTGCACAACCGGAGCAAGCACATAGGAATCAGATTCCACTACATTCGAGAATGTGCAGATCGAGGGCTCATCAAGATTGATTTCATCCGAACAGAGGAACAACTTGGAGACATTTTTACCAAGTCCTTGGCGCAGGTAAAATTTGAAGAACTACTCTCAAAGATAGGAGTTCAAATAATAAGATAAGGCTTTAGAAGGAGATTATTAAATAAAAGTCATGTTCCTTATTTAGTTAGGTTGTTTTTTTACTCTTAAAACCTCTGAATTCACGCTGATGGAAGAGCGTAATTCTAGCTGCCAATTTTTGGCCAACTTGGGAGAAGTCTTGGCCCATTTTTCTATTTTTGTGTAATTAGTTTTTCTATTTTTGTAATTAAATTTGTTATTTAAACAATTCAACGGAATAAAAATAAAACATCGAGTCTTCAGCAAATCTCAGCGAATCTCTCTCCCTCTCTCCTTTTACTTCCGCTATTTTTTCTTTCGAGAAACCTTCGGCCAGTTTTTCGTCGACATTTTCCTCCAAATTGCCAGAGTCAACACTCTACACCAAACCGGGAACTTGAATAGACCGCCCGACCAGAGCCAATCTCGCTACGCATCTTCAAACATGTCACTTGTCAATCTAAAAAAAATTGAGATAAAGGGTTGCATTTGTCGAGGATCGAAGTCAGAGTCTACCTGCATTGACCGAGCCAACCGCACATAGTTCAGGCGCGTGGGCGTGCGTGGAGGTCTCATTTTTCACCCGTTCGATGTCCGTTTGTCAGTTTTTCATCTCAATTCTACTACTAACCTTATTTTGATTTGAATTAGGTACCACCAAAGGAAATTTGAAATTTTTGGACACCTCACTGGCGACAAATCATACTTAAGAAGGCACCCGACAAACCTATAGGTAACCACACTGACTTTAAGCAAATAATACTTGTAGGGATCATTAGGACATGCTAGTATGCGAGTATCCTTACCTTAGGTTGTTAGGAAAGGTAGAAAATGCATGTTAAGGACTTTGAAAATGTATTTTTGAATAAGTATGTATTGTATGAATGTTATGGAAATTACGATTAAGCCTTAGGGATAAGAGAAACATGATATTTTGTGTATTATGAAAAGCTAGAAAGAGAATATGCAATAAATTATACACGAGTTGGGCAATATCAATGGGTATGTTATGCATAATGTAAGAAATCACAAAAATACCCCTTATAGTAATACTATGTATTCTCCGTACAGAGAGTGTTTATTTGTACAAGGCTAGGGTGTTAGAGTTAAGTTTATTACATGATGACCTAAGTCAAGATGCATCAAGTAGACAGAGCACCTTAATATCGTGAGCGATGGTCAGAGGGTCTAGACCCTAGTACTCTAAGACTAAGAAATAATCGATGAGTAAAATTAGAGCAACTTGGAGTCAGAAATCCGCATTAAACCACCTTGCTGCCCTAAGAATCCAATAGACCTCCTCAGTTCTTAGATGTGACTATGGTGAAGTTTAAATCATGGACTATATGCTTAGGTGAAAGATTGAAATATTTCCCTAGCAGAGCATGCACCAGAGAACTCAGTTAAGATTAGGGCACTACAACTACTGAACTTCATATGTTGACGTAGGTTAATATGTTTCAAGTAGACCTTATACCCTAGGATCGTGAGCAATTAAAGGTTAGACTTGTGTGCACCCAAATGTTAGTTTAGCCCGAGGAGGTAACCTCAAATGTCCTTGAAACAAGAGAAGGAATTTAAACTAATTGGACACCCTTAAGAACCTAGCAGACCTCTACAACATCCAAGAATGACAAAGGTAGCTCTCCTAGGGCGATAGTAGTGAGTATATTGTCTGAAGGTCTTCCACTTTCCTTCTCAATCCGATACAATACTGTTGAGCTAGATGTGAGACTGGTTAGAGAGGTGTGACTCAGTGGTTTGTTGGATTACTCTGCAAGGTGGATTTTTCTTGTGGTAAGGCGTTGAGCATGGGATAGTTAGTGGTTACCCTATATAGATAATCCATCTTATGGGAGGACTTTGATCATGCAGGTAGCCAGTGGAGCTTGCATGCAGCGTCTCCCAACCCTGGGCGACTACATGGCCTGTGGGATGGGTTCACAAGCTAACCTACCATGGATGACAAGGAGGCTAACACTCACCATGTTGTTTTCACCTAATACAGAGTCTATAGAGGTATCTCGTCATCTTTGGATATCGGTTCCTTAGATTCTAGAGTAAAGCCTGCAGTCACCTACTAGATTATGGATGCGATAAGAGCCTACAAGTAAGTTGTTTACTAGATGTATTTATATACTCATTCCCATTTTCATTTCTTTTTCAGGAGACCATAGGCTACTAGTTGAGGTGGAGGAGCGTTCGAAAACTGTGCGGTCATAAAGAAGGTCGTTCCAGAGCGTCAGTCCATTTTTGTGTTTGAGTCTTAGATATTGCAATTGTATCTCAAACTCATTATCTACTTTTGTAATAAATTTGAACAAACACCGTCTCTTTATTAAATTTTCGTTTTGTATTTAAATTTGATGCGGTTGACTTTATTTTGATTTAAATTTTTTTTTTTTTTTTCATTTTTATCTTTTTAATCTTGATTCAAATTTTGAGCTGTAAAATTTGGATCATGGTGTGCATGTAAGAGAGAGAATAAATGCTTGGTATTGCATGTTAGAAAGAGACAAAGAACAAGATTGAGAAGAGAAAAAAAAAGGATGAGATTGAGTATCAAGTACCAAAAAATGAAATTTTTAATGTTTTTTTTTTTTTAACTCTCACTATTAAATATTTTTATTGTGTATAACGATTCTCACACATCATACAATCTAGTATTGATCTATATTAAAACGTTCAATTCATGAATACATTAAAATGGTAATGAAAATATGATCGATATTACTTAGAAAATTTATATAACTTTTAATATATTATTTGTGTGGATTGATGAGTCTTTTTTTTTTTTTTTTTTTAGGGATCTTCCCATTAATGCAAAATGTAAGTTACTCAAGATGTCAACCATGCCATTGGATTTTAGGAACAATACAAAACTTAGAGTAACTACTTCTCACTTTACTTCCACGTGCTTTCAAACCTTTTAATATTTTAAATTCTTGTCACTATCTCTTTTCTTCATCATCATCCATATTGTTCAATGTTATAAATTCTCGAAATATATGCTTATAATTTATTGTACTCTATACAATTTCTGAAGAAGTGAAGGTGCCACCGACAACTTTGAGAATTCATGAGTTTGATATTAGATCATCAATCTTGTGTTGTGTATTTTCCTTTCAGCTCGATTTATAAAGTTTATTTAGTTTATGCCTTATTTTGTAGCTAACCAAAATTTTATGTTAATCATTCAAGTTATCTTCTTTTTACAGTCGAACAGTTTCGCCCCTTATCGGTGATATTAGTTTTTGCAGGCAATAATATGATTATAGCAATCGGAGTAGCATTTGCAGTGAGTTTTATTGGATGGGTTTATGTAGCACTTTTGAAGCCTCCACCTCCAAAGCTATGTGGATCACCAAATGGTCCTCCACTCACTTCACCTAGAATAAAACTCAGTGATGGAAGGCATTTGGCCTACAAAGAATTAGGAGTTCGTAAGGAGGAGGCTCGTTACAACATCATTATTTCTCATGGCCTTTATAGCTGCAAAGATATGGATTTGCCTATCTCTCAAGTACCACATTATTGCCCTTCTTTTACTCATCAATCGCTTCGTTTTCGTGCACATTACTAAAATGTATGTTTTTAATTTTAGGAACGAATGGAGGAGCTTAAATTGTACATAGTAATCTACGATAGAGCGGGTCATTGTGAGAGTGACCCATATCCATCACGTTCAGTAAAAACTGAGGCATTTGACATTCAAGAATTAGCTGACAAGTTGGAGCTTGGCACAAAATTTTACGTAATGGGATGTTCGGTGGGAGCGTATGCAATTTGGGGTTGTTTGAAATATATTCCACACAGGTGTTTTTGACATTTATTTCTCCATTATCAATTATTTTTCTTGAGTAAAAGTATATTGATAGAGGTTTATTTGCAGACTCTTGGGTGCTTCCCTAGTGGTTCCTACTGTGAATTTTTGGTGGCCTTCCTTTCCTTCAGATTTATCACAACGTTGTTTTGCAAAGTATCCTCAGTCGTATAAACGTATGTTTCGAATTGCATATTACACACCTTGGTTGATGTATTGGTGGATGACACAAAAATGGTTCCCGAATTTGGATAATGAGAACATGTTATCAAATTCTGATTTAGTCATAACAAAGAGGCTTATGGAACGTCCATATAAGGTACTTATCTTCTTTGCAATTGATACACATTCTTCGATCAAAATTTTCAAACTTAATATCAATTTTATGAAAAGTTTGAGGTTAAAAGTAGTATTTTTCAACAAGGTTAATGGTACCTTTGACGGTTAACTTGTTAAGAATATTTAGTTATAAATTATAATTTACCATATATATCATATTTGATCATTTATTATAAGCAAATATCTAGATATTTGTCATCCATTACAGGCTACCATATATATTATATTTGTCGTATTATTATAGGCAAATATATTATATCCATTTATTGCTTTTTCCATATGTTTGTAATTTATATGATTCTCTAAATGATTAAAAAATCAATATATTTGACATAGCTATGCTAACCAACTAACCTTTGTTCTTTTGATTTTTTTTTCTTTTCCAACCAAAATTAGTGCAACATAGTACAACAAGGAGAACACGAATGTATCTATAGAGACTTATTGTGTAATTTTAGAAAATGGGAGTTCGATCCCATGGAGTTAAGCAATCCATTTCCAGACAACAAGGGCTCTTTTCATATGTGGCAAGGCAGTAACGACCGTGTAGTTCCTATTGAATTGAATCGGTTTATAGCACAAAAGCTTCCATGGATTCAAAAAAAAATCATCAAAAAACAAAATCAAAAAAAAAAATCATCATCAAATCAAAAAAAAAAAACAAAAAAAAAATCAAAAACACAAAAAAAAAAAAAAAAATCATCAAAAAAAAAAAACAAAAACACAAAAAAAATCAAAAAACAAAAAAAAAATCAAAATCAAATCATCACAAAATTCAAAAAAAAAAAAAATTCAAACAATCAAACAAATCAAAAAATAAAAAAAAAACAAAATCAATCAACATCAAAAATCAAAAAAACAAAAAAAAAAAAAAAAAAACAATTTCAAAACAAAAAAATCAAAAAAAAATAACAATCAAAATCAAAAATCAAAATTCAAAAAAAAAATCAAAAACACAACTAAAAAAACAAAAAAAAAATCAACAAAAAAAAAACAAAAAAAAAAAAAAAAAAAACAAACAAAAAAACAAACAAAAACACAAAAAAAAATCACAAAAAAAAAAATCATCAAAACAATAAAAAAAAAAACAAAAAAAAAAAAACAATCAAATCATCAAAATATCATGAGATTTCTGATGCCGGTCATTTTCCAATTCATGATGCTAAAAACTTAGAAGCCATAATAAGGGCACTTCTCGTCTGATGTCGATTTAGGTCAACGAGCGAGCAAGTGATATTTGGCAATAGTATATTGTTGTGTTTAAAAATAAGCTCCAGTTATAATGTTCGGGAGATTATGTATGGTGCATGGAAGTTTGTTTTTGTTAAGGTACATGGTTTGTCTTTTGCTAAGATACATGAATAGTGTGTATTTACTTTGTGTCTTTTAGAGGCCTATCTTGAGTATTTATAAAGAGATCATGTAAAGTCGATCAAAGTGGTCTGAAGAAAAACAATTCGAGGCAACTATAACCACCAAAAAAAACTGTCAAGATCCAAATTTTGAGACTTCAAATATGAAATCGAGATTAAAAAGAAAAATGAAAACAAACAAAAGTAGAAGTAAAATAACATAAGACTGACCTTCCGAAACGACCCTCTCTATAACCTCATAACTCTCAAACACTACTCCACCTCGATCGACAACCTACGAATACTTGAAAAATAAAGGGAAAAGATGGTGAATATATAAATATACCCAATAATCAACTTACTTATAGGCTTCCATCCCATCTTTGACCTATAAGGAAACCATGAGTTTTACTCTAGGTTTTAGGTATATTGCTCTCGTTGTGCACACACTTGGGTAGCTAACTTAGCCTACACAATGATACTAGTGTCTAATATTGAGGCATTACCTCAAAGAACTCTCTTTTATAGGTGGGGACAACATGATGAATGCTAGACCCAGGTGAGGGGCACTACCCCTGTAAGTGCCAACTTCACTAACTACCTACATGATCAACGCCCACCCATAGAACGGATCTACCATGTAGGGTAATACAACAAAACTATCAAGAAGCATGTTCCTAACTAGCCTCATGTCTTATCTCAATGATACTAGGAAGCTCCACAGACACTGTACCAACTATTATCGCCCTAAGAAGTTACCTTTATTCTCCAGGGTTGTCGTGGTGCTCTTCGAGATTTCTAGGGTAGTTTGTTAGTCTTGACATGGATTCACGTCTCCAGGTTTCTCAATTTCAATTTCTCGAGTCTTGATCGGCAAAAGCATTAGGGCACACCCTCTGATCATCTCTCAACGATCTACTAGAGACATTTCATCTTAGGTCATAGTTTAACAAAATTGACACTCTCACCCTAGTTTAAATCCATTTCTAGAATTACACGTTCAAAATGTACTGTTCAATCACTTAAGAGTTAATGTACTGTCTATCATGAATAGAGTCATACATGCTCAACAATGCACCGAGTAGTAGAAAAATAATCTAGAAGTAAATCAATATTGCCAATAACAAGAGTGATTATTCTCATGCTTATCCAGCGGTAATAGCCTTCTTCTCCCACGACGCAGGCTATCGGAAAACCGCGAGCTGAGCGACAGTTTCAGTAGTGGCAGTGCGTTCTTGGGAGACTGGGCGACCGGGTGACAAACGACCCACGAGTTCTGCGAGCCACGCACAGCAACAAATCAGACCTTAAGCGGCAGTGCACTCGCGGCGGCGGCGCATGACCTTGAAGCGCATTCGGTAGCGCCGGTTTCGAGCGACGGCGAGGGTTTCCTCGGACTGTTCTAGCTCCTCCCCGGCGACTTGCGTTTTCCACTGCGGTGGCGATCTACTCCACGTTCAGCGGAAGCCACGACGCAATTGACTCCTGAAGGTGACTACCCAGGAAGCTGCGGCAATTTTTTTGCATCAACCCAACTCACGACGCCGTGAATAGCAGCGAAGACCACCCTCTAAGGACTCCAAATCGCTAGTTTTGTGACCCACGCTCCGAATAGCCTCTAATCGGATTAACCGTAGTCAACAGAAGTAAGATCTGTGAAGTCGTACCCATTCGAACAAAAACCTGCAATGTGCCGAGCTTTTTCGGTAAGAATTAGTGGATATGACTCATTCTAAACCCTTAAGTGCTGTAAATCAGGCTTTAACTCGTGAAACTCTTCTGTATTTAGGTTCGAACTAATCAAGTTAAGGTTTAAGGTCAACATTGGGTGAAAACTAGTTGGTAAGCCTTCTTAAATACCTTTGCATTTTCAATTAAAGATTTCGAACTGAATTCTAACTCCAAACACTTTCCTTTATTGTTTCAGGAATTGATAGAACAACTTAGAAGCGCCGTAGGACGTGTTGTAAGTAATTTGAATTTGTGGAGTCCATTTGCTATATGCTTTGGTATCCTTGTATGTTTTGTATGGTGCATGCTTTGTTTGATATAAGTGATTGAATTGAATGCTGTATTGAATGGATTGTGTTTTGATGTGTCATGTTGAGTTACGCTCTTGTGATGTTAAACATGATGTGATGTCGAAACTAAGCATGATGATTGTGTTGAAAGCGTGAGCAGCAGGTCTAAAAAGCATGTATAGGATGTGCATACATGGGCAATTGTCAAGCTGGTAAGTGAAAAGGGTCAGAAGACCTTGCGTTTGTGATAAAGGAGAGTATGGAGAATATCATAACCTCAAGTATAAACGATTGATGGTTGGTATTGTTTTAAGGAAAGTAAGTGAATATAAAGGCCTTGGTGTTAATGATTGAGGGATGGTGTCACTACTGGGTGTTGAGGCCTCAAGTATAAATTGTCGACGGTTGATATGATGAGTCTTGAGGCAAGTATTTCTGGTCTTGGTATAAATAGTGAAACTCCAATTTTCATGGAGACTTGAGTATAAATTATCAAGGGTCGATGCACAATTTGAGGCCTTGGGTAAAAATGATTAGGGAAGAGTGGTTCTAATATGAATTTTATGCGAGAGTGTGGTTGATATGAATTGAGTATCTATAAGAACATTGCCATTGTAGCTAACTGTTTCAGGAAAATCCTTCCTAGTACTATCCCTATTTCTCAAGGTGCTTTTGTAGCTGGGGCGCAAATCCTGGACCAAGTGCTCATAGCCAATGGCGCAATAGAGGACTATAGAGAAGGGAAAAAAAAGAAGGAATGATTTTCAAAATTGATTTTGTGAAGGCATTTGATCATGTTGATTGAGGGTTCTTGGACACGACCCTTGGTAAGAAAAAATGAATTTGGCTTCAAATGGAGAACTTAGATGTAGAGTTGTTTCAAGAAGATTAATTTCTCCATCCTTCTTAATGGAAAACCTAGGGACTATGGCTACTAGGTGACTTAGGCAAGGAGATTCCCTTTCTCCTTTTCTCTTCATTCTAGCTGTGGATGTTCTCAAACAGGTTGGTGTCAACTAGTATGGAAAAGGGTTGCGTTGATGGTTTTCAGGTAGGGAGGGAGTCAGTTTGCCTTTTTCGTCTTCAATTTGCTAATGATTCCCTCTTCTCTTGTTTGGGGAAGGAATGCTCTTTTGTGAACTTGAATAGGTTGTTTTCGTTTGAAGTGATTTTGGACCTCAAGATTAATAGATGTAAGAGCATTATCTTGGGTAATTCTTTATTTATTACAAGAACCAAGGAGGGAATATATTCCACCAAAAGAACAAGAACAACCTAAGGGTCGGGGGTAGAGAGACCCCCAAAATCCTATACAAAGAGAGCCTTCCAATAATTTATAATCATTGAAATGTAATTACAAATAAGTTTGCATGTAAAGAAATCCACCAGGAAGCTGTATTTTGTACCAAATTACAAAAGAAATCAAGACATAAAGGACTTATCTTCAAAAGCTCAAGCATTCCTTTCCTTCCACATTGCTGCAAAAGAGCTTTAAAGGCTCAACTTCCAACTACCTTGGTTTTACTTTTCAAATTCCAAGCAACTATAAAGCTCCAAGTCCAAGAAGCGTACTCACCGTGAACCAACCCACAAAATGTTGAAGATCTCCAGCCTAATACAATACCTCTTGTAGCTTTAAACTTTCCTCTCGGTATACCATTAATCAAAATAGAAGAGTTTGTGGTCTGAGACTCCCTCTTATCCACTTCCTCCAAAGCCATCCAAAACCTTTCAACTCCAAAGTCACAAGGAATCTACCGTCCACCTTATCATACGCTTTCTCCAGATCAAGCTTCAGGTGGAAACCACTTTTCTTGGGCACATTCTAGGCTTCAACAATCTCGGAAGCCACTAAGATAGCATCAAGATTTGCCTTTCTTGAATAAGGGGCTCCAATCACTGATTGTGGAAAGCAACACTTTTTTAGCAAGCTTCTCAACCATAATCTTATACGAGGCGGAAATCAAACTAATTGGCCAAAAATAATTGTCTCTGAGAGTTTCTTCTTCTTGGGGATTAAGCAAACATAGGTTTCATTTGTGCTCTATTGATGACATGAGTTTGAAAAAAATTCTTGGGTAGTGTCGAAATGTTCCAAAACTTTTCATAAAACTCTCCAATCATCCCATGAGGGCCAGGGGATTTGAGGCTGCCCAAGTCTTTGACAGCTTTGAAAATTTATCCTCTTCAAAAGGTCTTTCTAGCCTTGAGCTTCTATGATCGTCTAGCAGAGCCCAAGTATGCTGTCCATCATAAACCGAAGACCATTATCTGCTGTATATAACTTCTAGTTGAAGTCAATAAGCTCATCTTCTATTTCTCTATCCATAGCTAGAAGTCTTCCAAAGTCACTTTCGAGGGCAGAGGTAAAGGCTCTATTCCTCCAAGATGAAACCCATTTGTGATAAAAGGGAGTGTTTTCATGCCCCTCATTTAACCATCTAATTTTGCATCTTTTGGTTCTGGATATGTTCCTCATTTAAATTTGGCAGGGACCGCTTTCAGTCTAACTCTATCATTTTTTTTTGCTTTGGGGACATCCTTCCTTGTTCCTCCTTATTATCAATTTGAGCAATCTAAGCAATGAAGATCTATTTTTCATATCACATTCCCTAAGGTTTCTTTGTTCCATGCCACTAAACAAGACCTCAACCCTTTAAGCTTCTCCATAAACTTATAACCACCCAACTATTCGGATTTTTTTCAGCTTACCAACTCTCCACCTTTTCCTTGAAATTTGGAGCTTCAAGCCAAATATTCTAAAATTGTGGAGCCCATTTAAACAAGCACAGACTCAGAACAAGAGGGAAACGATCATACGTTGGCCTCTTGGAATAAGGCATTCTTTCCTATAGGGTGACTTACTCTGATTCAATCTATCATGAGTGGCATCCTTATCTACTTCCTTTCTATTTTTAAGGTCCCTGTTGCAGGGTGTAATAAGTTGGAGAAGATGATGAGGGGCTTTTTATGGGAGGACGTGGAGGAAGGAGGTGGGTTTCATTTGGTTAGGTGGGAGGTGGTGTCAAGGTCAGGGAGCGAGGGGGTTTAGGCATTGGTAAGCTGAGGTGTTGTAGTGGGTCTTTGTTAGCCAAATGGTTATGGTGCATTTTATGTTAAGCAATTCCTGCATCTTTTGATTTTGAATATGTTCTCTTTTCTCTCAGCTTGAAGATGACAGAGGATGAATTTCTGGTCTATTAAATTTCAAGTTAGCGCATGTGAAGAGTCTTCCCAACTCGAGAAAAAATCCAAAAAGGAAAAGAGTCTAAAATCTTCTTCCAAATTCATGTCCTTGTAACATAATATAAGTTTTGTGAGAATGCAAAATGTTTAATTTAACCCCGAATAAAACACTCGTTAGTAACTGTATTAATGCATGCCACCAATAATAACAGTTCATGCGTGAAAGAGAAGGCTGGATGGAGTCGTATGTGTCAGTTTCGTTCGAGGTTATAAGTTTTTGGTAGAAATTTATGCAGAGTTTCATATATTTTATGATTTTTGAACCCCGAATGTTCTAGGCATCGGTGGTTGCTTTGTGAAATTTGTCGAGGTATGCACAAATTTATTGGAAATGATTAAAAATAATAAGTACCGTAACCTACTAACTAAAGTCAGCTTATTTTGGGAGATGAAGATGATGTTATCGTAGAATTCTTCTGTCTTTGTCTATCTTCTTTACACATGAAGGAGCTATTTATTTTGTATTTTTCTTTCCACTTATAAATGACACATAAAACTACATGCATAATGTATTTTGTTTGGGTTGTTTCCTTTCTGAATTTTCCCTAATGTTTTCTATTCTTGGATTTGCATATTTATGCTACAATCTCCTAAGGGTTTTTTTTTTTTTTTTTTTTTGGGTGGATATTTCAGATGAGCCTTGTGACTAATTCTCCGGCTCATTCATCGAGCAGTGACGATTTTGCTGCATTTCTTGATGTAGCTCTGGATTCACATTCCTCCGACTCATCGCCGAATGAAAAGGCTGAGGGTCATAATAATGTTGAAACTGAGAGGTACTTCTAGTTTTTTTGAAATTAATAAATTTCCATTGATCTTTGAAGTTAATAATATCTGAAGACACTAGTTTAGTGTTTTCTTGGAATTATAGTTTTTGGTTAATCTAATGTGTTCAATACTTTAATGTTGAGTTCAAATCGGAAGTGTTTTATAGGTTGTCTGGTTCTCTTTTAAATCCTCATATGGTGAAAAATAGGAAAATAGGAGTTATTATGTTTAAGAGTAATGGATTTCTGTTTTTAATTTCTGGACGGTCTTTCATAAGGATTGATTTAACATTACAGATTTCCCATCTGGCTTTCTTGTGCTAGTCTATAACAATTTAAACATTTTAAGCTTCTAGTTTCAAACTTCGTTTTTTTAAGTAGAAATTTTAAGAAACCTAGTTACAAGAAGAAGAAGAATGTATTCTTCTCCTTTTGCATGAATACCAACATTGAGTTGTGGCAAGTGGCGACTATCATTTCTATACATAATAACGAGGATTTGTAGGATTTGTTATAAGTTAGAACCATATATGATATAACTAAATTGCGGTAATTTATCTTCATTTTATCAAAATTTAACATGTGATTTTTTTTTTTCATTCAATTCATTTATTTTTTTTAGGATAAAACGTCACAAGGTGGAGAAGCTGGAAAACTCAGGGGAGGATATTCTGTATGGAGTTGAAGAGCATAGTTCAGGTAAATTGAACTGTTCCTACTCCTTTTGTTGTGCCTCTTTTACTGTCTCTACTCTTTACTTTCAATGTAGCTAATTTGTGCTGCCACCTGTACTATACTTAACTACTTCCTAACTTCTTAGACAACTATGTATATGACGTACTTGTTGAATCAGTCCCTTTTCCCCATCCTCTCTCTATATTTGTAGAGCTTTTCCCTTCGGACTCTTCCGTCGCATATTGTGTTTTTGGTGGTTGCCTTCTCTTCCCTTCTTGTATTTGGATCTGATTGGAAGTTTGTCACCTTTCTTTATCCCTCTTTTATTTTAATTATATGAGCTTCTCTAAAAACTCTATCATGTTGGCTCCAAATGATCTATATATCTACAAATACCAACTTATTAGTATTTTCGGGTAAGGAAGTATTCCATATAAAATATAAAATTGAAAGGGAGGGGAAAGAAACCTACATCCCTGTAACTAGAAGCGTAATCACATAAAATACTCAGCCCCAGTCTGGGCGCCACTAATCAGAAAAATCTAACTTGGAGGTGCCTGAGTTGGTCCATTTACTCTTTATCATGTACGGAATTTTGATAAAGTGATCGGCATCCGCTTTCATTGGATAAATCCCTCATTCCCAGGAGTTCAGCATATTGCCAACCACATTCTTAGAATACATAGATTCAGAGGCACAGTCTTTTCTCGACACGTAAAAATTTAACTTTGTTACCTTTAATAAAAATCCAATTTCGTCAGACATCAAACTTCACTACACATTAAAGAGAAAATGGGACCTATTCAGGTGCCTCCAAGTTAGATTTTTCTGATTTTAGGAGTGGTGCCTGACTGGATTGTAAGAAAATGGGCCTGAGTACTTCCTCTGGCTTTATCTTAACATAGGATGGGAGTTATTCTTCCATATGGTAGCGGTGAATGATCTTTGGTCTAAATGAAAATAGTCATTTTAGATTCTTGGTTATTCGAGAACTAGGAATAACAGGGATGCTAAATGGCATGCATCAATTTCGCAGTATCTGAATTCATGAACTATTTCAGCCCATCAGTCCTCTGCTCACCATATATCCCTTGTTTTGGCTCCTTTCTTCCTCTACTATCGTGTCCCATTCAATTCCATGTAATTATAACTTATTAACTTGGGATATAAAAGCCTTCATGAGTATTTGTTCCCTTGTATCTCTGCATTGTTTTCTTTTCTCTCTATTTTCTGAATTCTGCTGTTTTGAAAACAACAATCAATGCAGAAGTATTATCAAAGCAGCAATTATGCAGTCATCCTGGTTCGTTTGGAAACATGTGTATCATCTGTGGGCAGAGGTTGGATGAGGAATCTGGCGTGACATTTGGGTATATACATAAGGTATAATTTCTTTATTTGGATGCATAATTATCTTCTATTCTTTGTTACCATGTATAGAATGGCTGGAAGGAACTCAGAAGGCTAGTTTACAAAATGGGATCCATTTAGAAGAGGAATGAGAAATGAGAAATGATGTCAAGCTTTTAATTTTATTTGTGGTTTTGCCTTATGAACAGGAAAAAAGAGCTGTGCTGATAATATATAACTCAGCCATCTTCTCCAGGGCAAATTTTCCTTTTGGTTTTGCATTATGAACAGAAAAAAAAGGGCTGTGCTGATAATACAAATCTCATCCATCTTCTCCATCATTGAAAAAAACCCTTTCTTACACTCAAAATTTCTGGACAACGATTCTCAATATTTGGATGGCATCTCACATTTCCTAGGGAGGTAAAGGATTTTTTGGATATGGCCTTAACGTCCCACCCTTTCAAGAACGCAAAAGCCCTATTATGGAAAAACCCCATCATGGCTTTCTTTTGGAATCTGTGGAAAGAAAGAAATCAGAGAATATTTGCAGAAACGACATTGACCTACACAAAACTTTTCGACAATGTTGTTTACCAAGCTATATCTTGGTGTATACTGTCTAATATTTTTACTTCCTATAGTTATACCTCCCTCATTGCAAATTGGGAAGGTCTTTTGTAAACATCATGGATTATACATCCCTCTTGTAAATTTCACTCATCAATGAAATTGTCTCTTTATCAAGGTACGTCATATACAATCCATTGCATTGTAGGCTTTATCAAGGTCTATTTTGAAAATCCACCCTTGCTTACTTTTTGTTATCTCCTCCTCTACTGCCTCATTTGCTATAGCCTATTGGGATTGCATCAAGTTTTTGTCTACCTTTCATGAAGGGCTTGTTGATTTCCTGAACTTGTGCTATATAGCGTTTGTTTTGGAACCATGGCAATGATTTTATGTATTGCAGTCACTAAGCTGGTGGGTCATGGATGTATGTTCCATTGAGGGAAATATAGAACATGATGAGGGACCAAAAATCACTGGAGCTTAAGGATATATTTTTACGATTGTCCAATATTTTTATCTTGTTCGAGTTCATTGATTTTTACAACTCTTGAGAATCTGTCTGGTTACGCAGATTTACTATTCCCTTTTTGTTCTGCTATGGTTCTGGCATACATGTTTGTATGTTAGACATTTCCCTCCGTGGGACATAAATCAAGGAAATAATTTGTTTAATTTCCACCTTTCAACCATCCAACCTTATATTTGTGACTCCGCTTTCTAGTCTGTCTGAGACATTCAGATACTACATAAGTTTTGTATTTTCCTTTACACGATTTCCAGTTAATGGAACCCTCAATCCTGTTTGATCAACTTTCTGCTGGAAGATAGTGAAATGATCCCGTGACCCTTTGGCTTTGTGGGGATATCTCATTCTCCTTCGTTTATATATGCCTCTTTGATCAATATATTGTCAGTTTCCTTTTTAAAAGAAGCAAGCGGTGAATTTTCCTATGTAGTTTGAGATGTTTTGGTTATATTATTTTAACTTCAGTTACATTCATTCACTGTTGAAAAAATTGAAACCTATGGAGTTTAATTTACTATGATTGGAGAAGTAATAATAACTTGTAATTGCCAGTGGATCAAACTATGTGCTAAATATATGACCCTTCTGAGAATCTTGTAGGGACTCAGGCTTAATAATGATGAAATTAACCGGCTTCGTAACATAGACATGAAGAACTTGTTGCAGCATAAAAAGCTTATCCTGGTTCTTGATCTAGATCACACACTGTTAAATTCAACTCAGCTGGGGCATTTGGCACCTGAAGAGGAGTATTTAAGGAATCAAATGGATTCGCTAGAAGGTACACTGTCCTCTCATCTGTGCATGGTTTTATTTTCTAAAGTAACTTCATATTGTTTTTACTTTTGTTTCTTTTCCATAGTGATTTTGCTGTCACCCCTGCTCTTTTCTTTTGTTTGTTTTAATAAGAAACATCTCAGTATATTCCCCAAGTCCCGAGCTTTTGTATTTTCTTTCTTAAATTATTAGCACCTTGAGCAGTTACAGTTGTAGGTTAGCAAACAGTCTTCTTTTATTTAAAATTAAAACTTTAAGTTCGGCATGGACAAATTTGGAGCACTTAGTTTAATAATAATTTTTTGTTTGTTTTGTTTTTTTGTTGTTGTTGTAAGAAATGCAGATACATATAAATACCAAATAGAAGAAGTTACACCCAAAAGGAAGGGGTAGAGGTAACCTCCCCAAAAGAGAAGAAATGCCCTCTAATCTGTCATGATCAAAAGGTGGCTATAATTACACAATAATTTGGTATGGTCTGAACGCCACCAAGAAGCTAAATGATGTACATTATCGCAAAAGAACGAAAAGAAACAGACTTATCTTCAAATATTCATTGGTTTCATTCTTTCCAAATAAGTAAGCCAAACGAGAGTTGTAACTGCACAATTTCGAAGGACCTTGCCTTTGAGGTTCCAACTTGTCTGTCGTCCACTCATCCGCCTTACTAGGGAGGCAAATATCCAACCACATGCTATTTAAAACAAACACCACCCTTTATATGCAAAAGGACAATTAAGAAAGAGGTGGTTCAAAATCTCCTCCCTATAGCACAGACAACAAACCGCAGGGGATAAAACCCATTTGGTACGAGCTGAAGAGTCTTTCTCATGTCACATAGATTTCAAAGAAGATGCTGAAAGTGTACTGTGTTTGTGTCCAAGTTTAAAACAAAATAAAGTTGCATTAAATAGACTCGGCTTCATTTATAACAAACCGAAGTTAAACTAAAGTTATATTAAATGAAGTAAAGTCGTGTCAAAGTTGAAGTCAAGTTGCATTGGGAAAACTCTAAGTGTCCTTCAAAGTTCATTTAGTGCAAGTTAAACACTAGTAATGAAACCATAGTTCAAACTATTGTAAGTGGAACTTTATTTATGTAAGCATCCATGTCTAGGATTTCAAATCCAGATTTGGCATCTGATGGTCCTGACATTCCCCTACATCCTCATCCTCTGCAACATGATCACATGGTCTACTCCTTGCTTCTTAAGTGCGGAGACTATCCCCACAGAGCAACACGAGTTCTAGCATGTTTTGTTCTCAAGTAGTGACTTTCAATTATTTGAAGTCTTTCTTAGTCATCCTATCCTTAGAATCTCTCTCATTCGGATGTGGTCTTGGTTCATTCATGTACTCGCCCTTAATAATAATAACAACAATAACAATGATAATAACAATAACTGATTGAATCAGTCGGTATAAGCACTCTTAGGCATGACTCATGAGGCTATCTCTGCATCTTTCTACTCTGACTTAGAGAAGTTTCTGAGAGATCTGTTGAGAGTTGGGTTTCAATGGCCTATTTTAAGATGAGGAGGCTGACATAATTTTCTTAATTTTGTAATGTGCATCTCAAGTCTTCGTACTTTCAATTAACTATTTTTTCCCTTGGTCCCTATTACCATGAAAGCAAACAACACAGTTTTATTATTTATTGATTTAATTTTTTAAATCATTGATTGTCATAACTTTGAAATAGTGCTTATTTTATTTAAGCTTGATTTCTTATATAATGTCTTGTAATTAATTTTATAAAGTTGGCTTAATCGTCTAACATTCCTACAAATTTCTGATGTTGGTTACTCCATTTATCTTTTATGCTATGTGATAAAACTTCGGATAGATGTCACGAAAGGCAGCCTTTTCCTGTTGCATTCCGTGCATACCATGACAAAATTGAGGCCATTTGTCCATACGTTTTTGAAAGAAGCTAGTCAATTATTTGAGATGTATATATACACTATGGGGGAGCGAGCATATGCATATGAAATGGCAAAGTTGTTGGACCCCAAGAGGGAGTATTTTAGTTCTAAAGTTATTTCTCGGGATGATGGCACTCAAAAACATCAAAAGGGTCTTGATGTGGTGCTGGGTCATGAAAGTGCTGTTCTGATCCTCGATGATACTGAAAATGTAAGTGTATCTAGAATTAGCTATATTTTTATACGGTTGATCTGTTGGTCCTGCCTATTTATCATCATTGAACGAGTATGTGACCGTGGGATTCCCTTCATACATTGAAAGGGCCCGATAAATTTAACATCCTATAAAAAAATACGAAAATACTCTACTTAAATAGAATCTTGTAATGGGATTGCTTGTAAATGCTTACTTAGTGATATTGTCTTAGTTCCTCAAGCAAAAATCTCATAATCCTGGTTTTCTATTCTTTGTGATTTTGTCTTAGATATTGATGTTGAATTGGGGTACCTTTTACGGAGCTTGGAACATTGATTTCGTCATCTTTGGGTTGCTGAACTACCTACTCATAAATATGGAGCTAAACATTGTCAATTGTTATGATAGGCATGGACAAAGCATAAAGAAAACTTGATATTGATGGAGAGATATCATTTTTTTGCTTCAAGTTGTCACCAATTTGGGTTCAACTGTAAATCTCTATCTGAGTTGAAGAGTGACGAGAGTGAAACTGATGGGGCGCTGGCGACCATTCTCAAAGTTCTCAAGCAAGTTCATAATATATTCTTTAATGTATTCCCTTTCCCTATCTTTTCTTACATTTTTGTTTTCGATCTTTTTGCCTCAATCTCACTGTTATGATTTCTTCTGCAGGAACTCTCTGAAGATTTGGTCGACAGAGATGTGAGGCAGGTAAAAGTTTGTTTCCTCTGAAAGTTTAGAGATCTATTATGCTTCTTGTGATCGCTGCAATTTCTCGTTCATTCCTACATTTCTATCTTTTACTCGATCAAATTGAAATATGACATTTTTATTATTAGTTCACAAATAAACATGGTTGAAGTATCAAGTTTTAGGTCTAATAGATCCCTAATGTGAGATCCCACGTCAATTGGGAGTCAATTGGGGAGGAGAACAAAGCATCCTTTATAAGGGTGTGGAAACCTCTCCCTAGCAGACGCGTTTTAAAACCTTGAGGGGAAACTCGAATGGGAAGGCCCAAAGAGGATAATATTTGCTAGCGGTGGGCTTGAGTCGTTACAAATGGTATCAAAGCCAGACACCGGGCGATGTGCTAACTAGAAGGCTGAGCTCTGATGGGGTATGGACACAAGGCGGTGTGCCAGCAAGAACGCTGGCCCCGAAGGGGGTGGATTGGGGGATCCCACATTGATTGAAGAAGGGAATGACTACCAACGCTGGGCCTGGAAGGGGGGTGGATTGTGAGATCCCACATCGATTGGGGAGGAGAACAAAGCATCCTTTATAAGAGTGTAGAAACCTCTCCCTAGAAGACGCGTTTTAAAAACCTTGAGGGGAAGTCCGAAAGGGAAAGCCCAATCATGAGAACAATATCTGCTAACGGAGGGCTTGGGCCGTTACACCTAAACTTTCAATTTTGTACCTAATAAGTCCCTAAACTTTTAATCATGTCTAGTAATTCCTAAACCATCTACTAAGTGCGTAACCTATTTAACTATTTTAAAATTGATTTATCTATTAGACTCAAAATTGAAAGTTTCAAGTTTGAGTAGGAAGTTGAATTTTATGTTTAATGGGTTCATTAATTAAGAAAAAATGTTGAATAGATTCTTTAATTCACATGAGAAGGAAATTGGGTATGGAGAATATTTTTACATTTATGTCATGGACATAATATTGTCTTCAATTCAACAGGTATTAAAGACTGTTCGGAGCAAAGTCCTGGAGGGATGCAAGGTTGTCTTCAGCCGAGTGTTTCCTACCAAATTTCAGGCTGACAACCATCACCTCTGGAAAATGGTTGAGCAGTTGGGAGGCACCTGCTCAACTGAACTCGACCCGTCCGTGACACATATAGTCTCAACAGATGCTGGAACGGAGAAGTCGCGTTGGGCAATAAAGGAGCAGAAGTTTCTGGTTCATCCACAGTGGATAGAAGCATCAAACTACTTCTGGAAACGAGAAGCAGAAGAAAAGTTCCTGGTCGAGCACACCAAGAAACAATGACAGTTTCTCTCATTGCAGTAGTTCCACATTCCTCTTAAATGGAGCTTGCATTTGTTGGCTGTGCTGTTAGTGTTCCCTTGAATTCACCTTCTTAGCTCAGCGTCTCACTTTTTAAAGCACCCTCCTAAAATGCACTTAATTGAAAGCTGAGCTCTGGTTTGTATAGATGTTTAGATACATGGTGTTGTAATTTTGGAGAATGACTCTTTGGATCACAACTCCAGAATGCTTCCCACATCAACCAGATCAACTATCATATTTGGTGAACATAAAAATAGTTGGTAAGTAGCCTACCTCGGTAGGCTTTTAAACATCCATGACCTAGTTAGTTATCATGAGCTTTAATTTGGACTCTAGGAAGTTCATGCATAAGTTCATACACCTAATGCTCCTACACTCCTACACCTATCTAAGCTTCTGGAAGGTCTAAAAGTTCCTAAGTCAGTTTTCATGTGTATTACAAATCCAATAAAGGTTTGGAGGTTGTTCATCTAACCTAGTGTCGCACAATCACATGAACGACCTAACTGAGTTTTACGGTGAACTAACTTATTTGATCTTCTTATTTAGCAGTTTATATTGATTAGGAAGTGAATCATTGGTATCCTAAGTTGAAGAGGAGCAACCTCAACAAACATGTTGACAAGAAAGACGATATGGCGTCATGAGACCTGAATATCATATGTGAAATCTTAGTTAGCAACCCCTCCACAAAACCATAACATCACACTGAAGTGGAGGAGCAACCTCATGTGTTGACTAACTACCGAGTTTACCTGTGTGGTCCATAGCACTTGCGACGAGTTTATGAAACTAAAGTCTTGTTCAGAGATTCCTAACTATTTCTACACTCGATAAATCACTAACAAAATTGAGACAAGCTTGACATCACTGAGTTGTACTACAAGAAATTGGAAATGATCTTGACTTTGGTGATATCGTTCACGACTACTAATGGACACGGTAAGCTAACTTGGATTCTTCTTATTGCCATGGTGGTAAACTAGATGCTTTAAGAGCTAGTGTGTCACACGATGAACTTTGCAAAACCCTCAACTCGGTCTTGGCTTACATACGCCTGAATAACGAAAATCAACTAGCATCTCCACCTGAGTTGTTGTATTACCTCTTGTTCTTCCTTCCTTTGAAACTCAAGGCCTTCTTCTACCATGAACTCGCCTCTTCTGTGTTATCCCAGTGTCATCTTTCACTTCAGCTCTCAATGTCTCGTTGAAGCTTAACATATTGCTTTTGCAACCAATTAAATCAAACAATAAACATAACTCAAATAACAGATTCTTTCGGTATTAAAATAAAAAGAATTCTTTGGCAATTACTTATATAGTTCAAATAAAATGACCAATTTGCCAGCTAGAATAGCTCGTGTAGTGGTTAACCACAAGGTTGGAGGTTCAAACCCTCCATCTATGTCTATAGTGTGTATCAATCTGTATCAATCTATGCCTATAGTGTGGCTGTAAACCACAAAGTGTAATTCAATCTTGAATTTACTTAACTTGATATAAAAATTGTTTTGATTTGGAAGAAGAAATATATATGACACATTAAGTTGGTTTTCGAGTAGTGTAGATTAAAGAAATCTTTGTATAGGCCGAAACAATCTTTGTCAATGGTAAATGAATTTTGATCACTTTATGGTGGAGCATAAGTACACTCATAGTCAATTTGACAATTGTGTGGTTTGTTTATCTATTTGATCTTGTATGTTGATGATATGTCAATTGCTTCTAAAAAACAAGTGGAGATTGGTAAATAACGATCAATTACTGTTGATGATAGTTGCTAGTGGACAGATAACCAGTAATTGATCGTTACTTATCTAGTAGACCTATTTATTGACGTTCAACATTATTGTCTACTGTTGCTGAGCATATGACAGTCACTAAAGAACCTAGATGTATGGTTTGATTAACGACTTAGGTATTTCTCAATAATAAATAGAAGTGTTTTGTGATAGACAGAATGTTATTTGTTTGTGGAAGAACTAAATCTATCATGCTCGTACCAAACATATTGATGTCTGATTTCATTTTGTTCGAGAAATTGTTGATGAAGGGAACATTTATTTATTGAAAATTGGAACTGCTAATAATTTTGCGGATATGTTAACAAAGATAGTTGCATGTGAAAAGTTCCAGCACTACTTGGATCTAATTAACATTGGATGGAAAAAGTAGCTGGTTGACTTGGTGGCAGCCAAATAAGTTATATGCTTGAAGATTTTGTGACAAGGTGGAGATTGTTGAGAATTGTCACGAAGACTTGGTTAATTAATACTTTTGGTACATTCCCCACTTTGATTCATGAATTTATTGGATTCATTTGGTTTATCTCCCATATTAGTACATTATCTCATATTGGTACATGAATCATTTTGATTCATGTATGCTAGTGTTGCTTTAATTCATGTACGAGGATTAGTATTGCTATGTTTATATAAAAGTTTGTCTAGCATGGTTTTAAGATGTGGAGTCATTGTCATTTTGTATTTGACCAGAGGCAATTGGGAGGAACTTTGAACAGAGAATTTGTAGCGTGAGAGTGTGAGTTACACTTGTAAACACTTTAGTTATTGAGTGGCTATCACACGTGGATGTAGGAAATTTCTTCCTTTTGAACCATATAAATCCTGTGTCTGTTTGTTTAATTTATATTTATGGGTGTGTGAGCACGACCGATCTTGCCTCCGCTTCCGTCACAACAATTAATACCAAAGAATTTTGGTTGTGACATTTTTATGAATGGTTTACAATCTTGATAATCTTTAAAAATAATATAAGAGTAGACTTATTGAATCGACTATAAAAAACTTCTGTCATAAGAAATGTTTGGTTCTCCTCTTTAACTAATATAGGATCTCACAATCCACCCCTTTGGGACCTAGCTGACACAGAGGGGTTTCCACACCCTTATAAGGAATGTATGGTTCTCCTTTCCAACTGATGTGATATCTCACAATCCACTCTCTCGGGGGCCCAACATCCTCGCTGGCATACCGCCCGGCGTGTGACTCTGATACCATTCGTAACAGCCCAAACCCACAACTAGCAGATATTGTCCGCT
The DNA here is from genome assembly GCA_018691285.1 of Cucurbita argyrosperma subsp. sororia. NCBI lineage: Eukaryota > Viridiplantae > Streptophyta > Magnoliopsida > Cucurbitales > Cucurbitaceae > Cucurbita > Cucurbita argyrosperma. The sequence goes on along the minus strand of CM031881.1, from coordinate 4,986,079 downwards.
TTAACTTGTTACGTATCACCGTCAGCCTCATGGTTTTAAAACGCGTCTGTTAAGGAGAAGTTTCCACATCTTTATAAGGAATGTTTCGTTCTACTCTCCTCTCCTACCGATGTAGAATGTTACAGTTAAGCACCAAACTTTATCCATACACCATAAACCCATTATATTATTTCTTGAATATGATCCACCCATTTGTCAACTATATATTATTCAAAATTACATTAATAACCTTAGATTTATTATATAATAAAGTGTTAAATTGCATATAAAATAATCAAAATTATTATTAAAAATAAAATAATTAACTACTAGATTTTATGGCATAAAGTCCAACAAATTATATAAATTAGGGTGTACATGAGTTGGGTTGGGGGAGAGAATTTTTTTGAAAAACTCAAAATTCGAATTGGTTGGATTGGTAATTAAGCTTAACTCGAAAATTATTGTTATCACATATAAACTTTTAGTTGTGCAATAAATTCAAAACTCCTTTGAACTAGATGTTGTGATTCTATCACCTAAAACAAATACTACCTACCCAACCCTCTACTGCATGAATATTATTATCGGTAAACATGCAAATAATATACAATGAATCAATTCAAAGGTTACCGCATAATTAATTATCTATATTCACAGTATATAATCATTCAACAAAATACTTAAAAATTTAAACTAATACTAAAATATTATACTTGCATTGATGGAACTAACGATCTAAAGGTGGTTTTGGGATTCTTCAAATAACCACTAGAGTCTTATTATCTACCAACTAAGCTAAGGTTGAATTTGTATAATATTCTCATACCCTAATATAAACAAAATCGACAAAAGCTAAATTAATAAAAATATCCCTAAACTATGAACGATTTCAATAGTATTTTAAAAACTCCGACCTATCGGATTTGAAACAGCAACCTAAGGATGACTTTGAGATTCTTCAACCACTATAGTCCTTCGCTCTACCAACTGAGCTAAGGTCAGACTTGTATAAAAATCATATACCACGATATAAACAAAATCAATATATATATATATATATATATATATATAAACTAAATTAGTAAAAACTATTTCTAAGCGGTTAACAAGGAATGTTTGGTTCTCATCTCCCAACCGATGTGAGATCTCACAATCCACCTCATTGGTACGGAGAGGTTTCCACAAGAAATGCTTGGTTCCCATCTCCAACCGATGTGGGATCTCACAATCCACCTTGATGCCGCAGAGAGATTTCTACACCCTTATAAGGAATGTTTGGTTCTCCTCTCCAACCAATGTAAGATCTCACACTCCACCCCCCTCGGGACCCAGCGTTCTCGCTGACATAGAGGAGTTTCCACACTCTTATAAGGAATATATGGTTCCCCTTCCAAACCGATGTGAGATCTCACAATCCACCCCCTCAGGGGCCCAACATCCTCGCTGGCACACCGCCCAATGTGTGACTCTGATACCATTCGTAACAGCCCAAACCCACAACTAGCAGATATTGTCCGTTTTAACCTGTTTCGTATCACCGTCAGCCTCATGGTTTTAAAACGCGTCTGTTAAGGAGAGGTTTCCACACCTTTATAAGTAATGTTTCATTCTACTCTCCTCTCCTATCGATGTCGAATCTCACAGTTAAACACCAAACTATATCCATATGCCATAAACCCATTAGATTATTTCTTGACATGATCCACCCATTTGTCAACTACATATTGTTCAAAATTACATTAATGACCTTAGCTTTATCATATAATAAATAGTGTTAAATTGCATATAAAATAATCAAAATTATTATTAAAAATAAAATAATTAACTACGAGATTTTATGGCATAAAGCCCAACCGATCACATAAGTTACGGGTGTACATGGGTCGAGTCGGGTCGGGTTGGGTTGAGAGAATTTTTTAGAACAACCCAAAAGTTAGGGTTGGTTGGATTGGTAACCCAACCTAACCCGAAAATTTTGACAACCTAGTAGCCCTTTATTGGATTCAGGTCGTTCCATTTGTTAAAAAAAAAAAAAAAAAAAAAAAAAAAAATTAGTTTTGAATAATTGCATGGATATTATGACTTACAAGTTACGGACATTTAATCATTCAACAAAATACTTATACCAATAGTACATGCATATTAAACTTTTAAAAACTCCGACCTGCCGGATTTGAACCGGCGACCTAAGGATGGCTTTGGGATTCTTCAACCACTACAGTCCTCCGCTCTACCAACTGAGCTAAGGTCGGACTTGTACAAAAATCATATACCATAATATAAACAAAATCGACAAAATTAATATATATATAAAAAAAACTAAATTAATAAAAATATCGAAGCAGCCACCGATACGAAATTTAAAAACTCCAACATCATTTTGGTCGTGGCATTTATACAACATTTGGAACCTCCCATTGAAATTTTTGGCTTTCATAAAGAACTTGATTTGTATTGGGTTTTACAGTTTGAAACCCACTTAGATCCAAACATATGATTTCTTAAAGTGCCTTCAATGTGTTTGAATACGTATGCGTAGGTGCCAAATTCTCATACATATGATAATACAAGAGCTTTAATCCATTCTTGAAGAATTTGTGCAAGAACCAAGGTAAGAAGGTGAAGTTAGATAGGTTGCAGCTCGCCCTAAGAATTTGTTCAAGAACCTGGTTTGACACACACATAGGCTTTGGGCCATCTGTCGTCTGTCGGGGTGCTTGTCCTTCGAGACCTGCTTTGTATTGGATGAACACAACTCTCCACAATAGTATGATATTGTCCACTTTGAGCATAAGCTCTCGTGGTTTTTCTTTGGGCTTCCCCAAAAGACCTGAAACCAATGGAGATAGTATTCCTTGATTATAAACCCATGATCATTCCCTAAATTAGTCGATGTAAAACTTTTATCCAACACCTCCCCTCGAACAAAGTACGCCTCCCTTTAAATTGCCTTGACATGCCTTTGACATGATCAACTTTGCAAGCCCCTCAACCCGGTCTCTACTTATGTGGACCCGGATTACGAAAATCAACCACCATCTCCACCTGAGCTGTTGTTCTTCCTTCCACTTCTTGTACCATGAACTTGCCTCTACTCATTTTTCTTCTTATAGAACCATGTTTTGCAATTGTCATCCCAGCATCATCTTTCACTTCAAATCTCGGTGTCTAATGAAGCTTACCAATGCTGCTTTTGATCTTGAATTAATAATCCTAAACGAACAAATATAATTTTTAATAGCTTCATGCATTGTTAGCTGGAATACAATTGAGAGTTAAATGAATCATAATCATAGTCATGAATAGGACAAGCCTCGTCGTAGTGAGCTTAATTGAACAACAAGTTGCTATATTAGATATATTAGACAATTAATTTAAAGGTTTATTATTTTCTAATTCATGAAACTTAATGAGAGAAAATAGATTGTGACTAAGCTTTCTCACTCATTGCCATTGGAATACAATTATAGAAGGAAGTACAAAAGACACAAAATAGGAAGGTGAGCTAACACTTCAGAATGATCCCGTGTGACCAAGCAACTCTCAAATGCTCCCCACCTCAATTCCAACCTACAAATACCTGGAAAAAAAAAAAGGAAGGTGAGCTAACACTTCAGAATGATTCTAGTTGCATAAACATCTCATGACATGACTTGATAATTCTACGTGTATCTATGACATCAATCAACATATTCATGGCATATAATACTAACATCTCATTCATGATATAACATAAACAGTCAACACAAGTTCATACATCACATAACATACACAATCTACGGTCAACACAATCTATACATCACATAATCATATCACATAAAATATGGTGCATGCAGGGGCCACAGGGCACGCACCATCATACAACACGTAGAAAGCTAACTCCAACAGTAAGGTCACTTACCTCGATGGTCTTGGTTGAAGTCACTCACAACGAGCTAATCCCAGTGGTTAAATATGTCCTATGATAAGCACATAAAAATTTAGAACCTTTCATAAGTTACCCTAGCTAAACCTCATGCTATTTATCAAAATAAACCCTCGATCTAATCTGTCTTTAACGATTAGGAGCCATACTGACCTCGAATGGTAAAACTAAGGGCAGAAATGGCTTCGGAAGGGCCAAAAACCTTGGAATCGATATATTATAGTGATATCAAGTCACCAAGCCAAGCTGCCGAGCCGACCAATTAAGCCGCCAAGCCGACCTGCGGGTTTTGACGGAGTCGAGCCGCCGTACACGTCAAGCCGAGCCGAGAGCACGCGTGCAGAGCCGAGATCAAGGCTGCAGCGCGCGTTCGTGTTGGGCCGAAACGTACAAAAATTCGAATCCTTACACGATTCGTCGAAATCATGTTTACTTCTTTAAGACCGCCTTAAAATGTACCATACCGGGACCAAGTAATCATCAAACCTCTCTGGACCAAGTATTGTAATTGTTCTTAACTTTCACAATGCTTTCTTTCAACTCGCTTTCAATGATTTTTCTCGTCCACATTTACTAAAACCTTTTCTCTCAAAAAATGGGTGAGGCTCGACATAAATAAGTGATATTCGATAATAACAGTTATCTAATAAGACATTCAAATCGTTACAACAAAAATAACTTAATAAAAACATTTTAAACTATACGAGTTCAATTAATAAAAGTAAAACATATATAAATTTCACTGAACAGTTAACGCATACGTCTCTGCTGTACCTTCTGTATGCACGATAAAATCCCCATTGAAGCAACACCAATGCTAAGAGTAAGCGGCAGAACAACGGCGACCCGGGGCATTATCGGCTCCGGCGTCAAAGCTTTTACCAACGACACATAAGACGAGAGCATGCCGCTTAATGCGAAGACCAAAGTGAAGTACAGAGAGTTCCTGGAAACTGATGGTGTGTTGGCAGGCAACTCATTCAATAGCGCTATAAGTTGCAACATTGAAACTATCATGCACACTGTTACGCCAACGATGAAATTGGTGAACTCAGCTGGGAATTTTGTGGCCATTATCGATGTCCCTGCTACATAACTTAGGGACACACAAAATTTTGTCACAAAAAAAATTAGGTTTCCATAGTGTTAAGAATGGGGAATAGAATTGGGATCGAAAGTATGATCTTAGTGATTACAAACGTTTAAATACAATATAAACTATCAACTAATACAAGGAAAATATAGGATACAAACGGTCAACTAATACAACTGCTAAATTTTGTAAATAAGATAAAATATATTATTAATCGAATCCTAAGATAAAATATACTACTAACAACTCCCAAAAATAAAGAAAAAATATTAACGGATATCTAACATATGCTCCATAACTAATTATTAAAATATATTCTCCAAATATCATATCTTAATACTCCCCTCAAGTTGGAGAGTGTATGTCAATCACACCCAACTTGTCCTTCAAAAGATCAAACTGACGTCTTCCTAAATCTTTAGTGAAAACATCTGCCAATTGCATTTTAGTCGAAACATAACACGGTTTGATGATTCCAGCTTGTAACTTTTCTCGAACTATATGGCAATCTATTTCAATGTGTTCCGTACGTTCGTGAAAGACTGGATTGGCTGCTGTATGTAATGCTGCTTGATTATCACAATACAATAATGCTGGTTCGAACAGTGGAACATTCAAGTCTTGAAGAATGTATCTTAACCAAGTTAACTCTAACACAAGTATTTGTCATAGCTCGACACTAGGCTTCTGCGGATGATCTGGACACATTAGTTAAGACTTCCAAGAAATAATTGAATTTCCGAGGAAAATGCAGAACCCAGAAATAGACCGTCTGGAGTTCGACAACCACCCGAGTTAGAATCGCAATATGCTTGTAATCTTAAATTGTTTTCAGATGGTAGTAGGAGTCCTTGACGAGGAGTACCTTTGATGTATCTCAGAACCCGAAAAGCTGCCTCCCAATGTGGTTTTCTTGGTTCACGCATAAATTGACTAAGCATACGAACTGAACAAACTATGTCAGGCCTAGTAACGGCCAAATATATTAATATGCCAATCAACCGTCTGTATTTACTTTCATCATCCAACACCTCCCCTCGAGCAAAGTACGCCTCCCTTAATCGAGGCTCGACTTCTTTTTCTTTTGGAGTCTTAGTTCTTTTTTACTATGCCTTAAAGGAGGCTCGGCTCCTTTTCTTTTGCAGTTCTTTGTTCGACATTTGAGGATTTACCAATCTATAGAACGACCAAGTTTAGGGCATGGCTTTGATACCATTGTGGGGAGGTGGATTAAATCTAAGCGCGCTCATGGAGGTGGAAGGACATGCGCCGACCCTACTACGTTAATTGAAGGAAAATCGATGAGGCAACATTTTGTGAGACTTGAAGGTGTGCTTTTGGAGGACACATGCCACACCAAGAAAAAATAAGAAAATACTAATGCCTTACGTCGCCTGGACTCGAAGCCAAGAACACTCGTGTCGTGAGTGGGGTGGGTGTCAAGTAGTGAAATTGTTTTTTGGGAGTTTAAGTTAAATTATTCTTAAATTGAGGGCCAATAGCGACTGGCCGTGGTATTTGCACATGAGCCCGTTGCGAGTGGAATCATGCCTAGAAGCCTTTCCAGCCACGCATGGGGCGCGTGAAGGTGTGTGGAAGGTGATCTTTTGACTATTTTACACCCAACTAATCCTAAAATGACTTGAGTTATGACCATCTAGAGAAATTTTTGAAGATTTAGAGAACCGAAAATGACATACCAGAAGAGTGTGTTGTCTTTCTACTCAACATATCGGCCACTATGTTAGCTTTACATGGGTGATAAAGGATCCTTTGTCACTGTTTGAATAAGTCCTAAAAAGAAACCTTCCCTCGTAGTTCTGTAACTCCAAAAAACTTCTAAGTTCTCGGACTGAGGATGGTCTGGGTTATCTCATGATTGCCTCTATTCGACCCAGAGAACCTCGGGCAGAGTTATCTCACTATTGCCTCTAACAAACTTGCAGAAAATTGTGGAATTGTGGGCTGAGGTTGGTCCCCAAAATGTTCCATGATTACTAACTTCTCTAACATCCAATGATTTTAACCAAGTCGAGCTTGTTGACTCACATCCCTTACGTCAAAACACACAATCATGGCAAGGACTACTTTTCGTGATGCCAACAAAAAAATATTGGCAAAACAAATATTTGTCGACGTATTAGCACTATCCATGTACTATATATTCTTTAGGTTATTAAATATTATCCTCTCCCTGAAAACTATGGTTCAATATTACATTAATAACCTTATTATTATTATTTTTTTTTTGTAAAATAAATGTTATTAATTTAAGCCGAGGAGAACGGTTATAATCTTACTCACAAGAGAGTAAAGTTATGACTCTTATGTGTAGTCAGTCAAGGTTAACACTAGAGTGGCACACGGAGGAAGACGATGTATTGTCTAAAAAAAAAGTGCATAATAACTTAGCCAAGTTTGTGATTGGGTTTAGAGAGAAAAAAGCTTAACCTATTCTGTCTATTTTTGCTCGTTTTTCTTTTAATAGGGTTTTACTTAAAATTCTAACGTGAAAGCTATTAAAAGGAATATTTGTGAGTTATAAATATGTGAACCCTCCCTACTAATTAATTGAGCAAAACAGACAGAAAAATCAAAATAAAAAATGGCATCTTCTAGTTTTCTTGCAGTCTTTAGGATTGTCCTTTTAGTACTGTTCTTCAATGGGATGGTGCCCATGCATGCGGCTTCCCCAGACGATATCGTTTCCACCATCTGCAAGAAAACTAGAAACCCTTCTTTTTGCTTTAACGTGTTGAAATCTGCTGGCACCACAGACCTAAAAGGGCTGGCCACCTTCACCCTCAACCTCGCCCACGACAAGGTTGCTCAAACTCGTGCCCTCGCCCTGTCCCTAGCATCCAAGGCAACCGATCTCAAGCTTAAGGAGCGATATGCCACCTGTGCTGAACAGTACGACGATGCCGCCGACGACATCGAGGATGGGAAGAACGACCTGGGGGAAGGTGACTACAATGGCGTCAACATTAAGGCGTCTGCAGCCATGACGGAGGCCGGCGACTGTCTGGACAGCTTCAGCCAGCCACCGAAGGACCCATCGGCGCTGTCTGGCAATGGGAAGACTGTGGAAGATGTTTGTAGTATCATCTTGGTTATAGCCAATCTTCTCCTTGGGCGTGCCTAATTCATTTTTCTTCAACCTTTCTTCATTTTATCGTACATGTACTTGGAATGCCATGAATCAATAATATGTCTGTTTTGAATCCTATAAATTTGGACATCGACTTCACATTTTAATAATCTGACTAATCTAGGGTCACTCTATTAACTCTTAGTGCTAGGGTCACTCTATTAACTCTTAGTGCTAGGGTCACTCTATAACTCTTCGTGCTCTCCAATTTTAAAGGTGACAGGTTCTAGTTCGTGAGTCAATAGCGGCACATAATTTCATGTTAATGAGTTATAGGCCTCCTCAGCCCACGATGAAGCTAAAGAATCTAGTTTGAATCAAAGTGAGTGTGGAGGGAGAGTTGCCCAAATTTTTCAAAAGCTTACTAGATTTCATTTTCTTTTCTTCTCAAATTTTCATTATATTCATAACTTTTTTGGTTAGGTTGGTTTGTTTTTATCTTTTTGGAGGAGTCCGTTTAGGTTGGTTTCAAGTTTATAGGCACGAAAACTAGGTCATGAACCGACCAAATTTCATTAAAAAAAGGCTAGCGGAAGGCCGAACGTTTCCTATCCCAACGACCCTCCCTCTAATCATAAGCTTTTCAAGCCCAACGGAAGGAAGAAAACCCTCATCTAATTTTCTTTAATCTAATTAGTGACATCACCCATCATACTTATCTCATTAAGCGGAAGCCCATCATAAATAACGTTAACAGAGTCTTTCATAAATATTCATGAATCCAAAACAAAACCTAAACTACGAAAATAAACCTTCAATACTGAATTCAAAATAAATCCAAATAAAACAATACTCAATGCTATAACTTAATACAGTCTAATAAAAGTAAACTCCTAAAAATATCCCGTCTCCAATTTCTATGGTGGCCTCAGCTCCGCCGTCAACCGTATATTGGCGCCTTGCCTTTACCTGAAAAATGTAGGTAGCACGTGGCTTGAGTATTTTATGAAATACTCAGTAAGTCACCCCACTGTTGGGGTTAGGAATGCAAACACATGCAACATATGAGCGGGACCTAACTTTTCATAAACTTTTCATACCCTTGGGCTCTTTTCTATTCCGGGTAGGGTTGGATGTGTGGTACTCCTTCACACATGGCCCATGTACGTGTACATGAACCCACCAGGCGGGCTCGTAAACATACCCCCTGGGTGTGACTTGGTCGGGCAAAACGTGTTACACGTAGCCGGACACCACAGAACAGAAAAGGGCCCGCATGATATCATGGCGAACATAAATATCGTATTTCATTCTTTCGTATCATAAAGGGGAAGAATCCCGATGCACGTGACATACATATATGCATGAGGTCCCTTAACATATCTAACATGGCATTACATAAGCAGTGCTAACATCGCATTTACGTTTCTTACATCACATGGCATCTCACATGACTTACATTACATGGCATATTACATAAACATTCTAGTTGCATAAACATCTCATGACATGACTTGATAATTCTACGTGTATCTATGACATCAATCAACATATTCATGGCATATAATACTAACATCTCATTCATGATATAACATAAACCGTCAACACAAGTTCATACATCACATAACATACACAATCTACGGTCAACACAATCTATATATCACATAATCATATCACATAAAATATGGTGCATGCAGGGGCCACAGGGCACGCACCATCATACAACACGTAGAAAGCTAACTCCAACAGTAAGGTCACTTACCTCGATGGTCTTGGTTGAAGTCACTCACAACGAGCTAATCCCAGTGGTTAAATATGTCCTATGATAACCACATAAAAATTGAGAACCTTTCATAAGGTACCCTAGCTAAACCTCATGCTATTTATCAAAATAAACCCTCGATCTAATCTGTCTTTAACGATTAGGAGCCATACTGACCTCGAATGGTAAAACTAAGGGCAGAAACGGCTTCGGAAGGGCCAAAAACCTTGGAATCGATATATTATAGTGATATCGAGTCACCAAGCCAAGCTGCCGAGCCGACCAATTAAGCCGCCAAGCCGAGCTGCGGGTTTTGACGGAGCCGAGCCGCCGTACACGTCAAGCCGAGCCGAGATCAAGGCTGCAGCGCGCGTTCGTGTTGGGCCGAAACGTACAAAAATTCGAATCCTTACACGATTCGTCGAAATCATGTTTACTTCTTTCAGACCGCCTTAAAATGTACCATACCGGGACCAAGTAATCATCAAACCTCTCTGGACCAAGTATTGTAATTGTTCTTAACTTTCACAATGCTTTCTTTCAACTCGCTTTCAATGATTTTTCTCGTCCACATTTACTAAAACCTTTTCTCTCAAAAAATGGGTGAGGCTCGACATAAATAAGTGATATTCGATAATAACAATTATCTAATAAGACATTCAAATCGTTACAACAAAAATAACTTAATAAAAACATTTTAAACTATACGATAAAAGTAAAACATATATAAATTTCACTGAACAGTTAACGCATACGTCTCTGCTGTACCTTCTGTATGCACGATAAAATCCCCATTGAAGCAACACCAATGCTAAGAGTAAGCGGCAGAACAGCAGCGACCCGGGGCATCATCGGCTCCGGCGTCAAAGCTTTTACCAACGACACATAAGACGAGAGCATGCCGCTTAATGCGAAGACCAAAGTGAAGTACAGAGAGTTCCTGGAAACTGATGGTGTGTTGGCAGGCAACTCATTCAATAGCGCTATAAGTTGCAACATTGAAACTATCATGCACACTGTTACGCCAACGATGAAATTGGTGAACTCAGCTGGGAATTTTGTGGCCATTATCAATGTCCCTGCTACATAACTTAGGGACACACAAAATTTTGTCACAAAAAAAATTAGGTTTCCATAGTGTTAAGAATGAGGAATAGAATTGGGATCGAAAGTATGATCTTAGTGATTACAAACGTTTAAATACAATATAAACTATCAACTAATACAAGGAAAATATAGGATACAAACGGTCAACTAATACAACTGCTAAATTTTGTAAATAAGATAAAATATATTATTAATCGAATCCTAAGATAAAATATACTACTAACAACTCCCAAAAATAAAGAAAAAATATTAACGGATATCTAACATATGCTCCATAACTAATTATTAAAATATATTCTCCAAATATCATATCTTAATACTCCCCTCAAGTTGGAGAGTGTATGTCAATCACACCCAACTTGTCCTTCAAAAGATCAAACTGACGTCTTCCTAAATCTTTAGTGAAAACATCTGCCAATTGCATTTTAGTCGAAACATAACACGGTTTGATGATTCCAGCTTGTAACTTTTCTCGAACTATATGGCAATCTATTTCAATGTGTTCCGTACGTTCGTGAAAGACTGGATTGGCTGCTGTATGTAATGCTGCTTGATTATCACAATACAATAATGCTGGTTCGAACAGTGGAACATTCAAGTCTTGAAGAATGTATCTTAACCAAGTTAACTCTAAACAAGTATTTGTCATAGCTCGACACTAGGCTTCTGCGGATGATCTGGACACATTAGTTAAGACTTCCAAGAAATAATTGAATTTCCGAGGAAAATGCAGAACCCAGAAATAGACCGTCTGGAGTTCGACAACCACCCCAGTTAGAATCGCAATATGCTTGTAATCTTAAATTGTTTTCAGATGGTAGTAGGAGTCCTTGACGAGGAGTACCTTTGATGTATCTCAGAACCCGAAAAGCTGCCTCCCAATGTGGTTTTCTTGGTTCACGCATAAATTGACTAAGCATACGAACTGAATAAACTATGTCAGGCCTAGTAACGGCCAAATATATTAATATGCCAATCAACCGTCTGTATTTACTTTCATCATCCAACACCTCCCCTCGAGCAAAGTACGCCTCTCCTTAATCGAGGCTCGACTTCTTTTTCTTTTGGAGTCTTAGTTCTTTTTTACTATGCCTTAAAGGAGGCTCGGCTCCTTTTCTTTTGCAGTTCTTTGTTCGACATTTGAGGATTTACCAATCTATTAGAACGACCAAGTTTAGGGCATGGCTCTGATACCATTGTGGGGAGGTGGATTAAATCTAAGCGCGCTCATGGAGGTGGAAGGACATGCGCCGACCCTACTACGTTAATTGAAGGAAAATCGATGAGGCAACATTTTGTGAGACTTGAAGGTGTGCTTTTGGAGGACACATGCCACACCAAGAAAAAATAAGAAAATACTAATGCCTTACGTCGCCTGGACTCGAAGCCAAGAACACTCGTGTCGTGAGTGGGGTGGGTGTCAAGTAGTGAAATTGTTTTTGGGAGTTTAAGTTAAATTATTCTTAAATTGAGGGCCAATAGCGACTGGCCGTGGTATTTGCACATGAGCCCGTTGCGAGTGGAATCATGCCTAGAAGCCTTTCCAGCCACGCATGGGGCGCGTGAAGGTGTGTGGAAGGTGATCTTTTGACTATTTTACACCCATACTAATCCTAAAATGACTTGAGTTATGACCATCTAGAGAAATTTTTGAAGATTTAGAGAACCGAAAATGACATACCAGAAGAGTGTGTTGTCTTTCTACTCAACATATCGGCCACTATGTTAGCTTTACATGGGTGATAAAGGATCTTTGTATCATAATCCTTCACAAACTCCAACTATCTCCTTCGTCCCATGTTCAACTCTTTCTACCTGAATAAGATATTTGAGGCTCTTATGGTTTTACTACCTGTACCTTTTCACCATACAAGTAACGTCACCATATTTTTAACGTGAACACCACAGTTGCTAACTCCAAATCGAGGGTTAGGTAGTTACGCTCATATTTCTTAAGCTATTAGGAGCCATATACAATCACTTCTCCATTAACACCAACACGCAACCCCAATCCTTTTCTCGAGGCATCGTTGTACACCATGCTTGAACCATAAAATAGTGCTAGCATAAGCGCATACATAAAAAACTCCTTAAGCTCTTGAAAAATCTATTCATGTGTCATAGTCCAAAGAAAGACTTATCCTTCTTAGTTAACTTTGTCACTGTTTGAATAAGTCCTAAAAAGAAACCTTCCCTCGTAGTTCTGTAACTCCAAAAAACTTCTAAGTTCTCGGACTGAGGATGGTCTGGGTTATCTCATGATTGCCTCTATTCGACCCAGAGAACCTCCGGCAGAGTTATCTCACGATTGCCTCTAACAAACTTGCAGAAAATTGTGGAATTGTGGGCTGAGGTTGGTCCCCAAAATGTTCCATGATTACTAACTTCTCTAACATCCAATGATTTTAACCAAGTCGAGCTTGTTGACTCACATCCCTTACGTCAAAACACACAATCATGGCAAGGACTACTTTTCGTGATGCCAACAAAAAAATATTGGCAAAACAAATATTTGTCGACGTATTAGCACTATCCATGTACTATATATTCTTTAGGTTATTAAATATTATCCTCTCCCTGAAAACTATGGTTCAATATTACATTAATAACCTTATTATTATTATTATTTTTTTGTAAAATAAATGTTATTAATTTAAGCCGAGGAGAACGGTTATAATCTTACTCACAAGAGAGTAAAGTTATGACTCTTATGTGTAGTCAGTCAAGGTTAACACTAGAGTGGCACACGGAGGAAGACGATGTATTGTCTAAAAAAAAAGTGCATAATAACTTAGCCAAGTTTGTGATTGGGTTTAGAGAGAAAAAAGCTTAACTTATTCTGTCTATTTTTGCTCGTTTTTCTTTTAATAGGGTTTTACTTAAAATTCTAACGTGAAAGCTATTAAAAGGAATATTTGTGAGTTATAAATATGTGAACCCTCTCTACTAATTAATTGAGCAAAACAGACAGAAAAATCAAAATAAAAAATGGCATCTTCTAGTTTTCTTGCAGTCTTTAGGATTGTCCTTTTAGTACTGTTCTTCAATGGGATGGTGCCCATGCATGCGGCTTCCCCAGACGATATCGTTTCCACCATCTGCAAGAAAACTAGAAACCCTTCTTTTTGCTTTAACGTGTTGAAATCTGCTGGCACCACAGACCTAAAAGGGCTGGCCACCTTCACCCTCAACCTCGCCCACGACAAGGTTGCTCAAACTCGTGCCCTCGCCCTGTCCCTAGCATCCAAGGCAACCGATCTCAAGCTTAAGGAGCGATATGCCACTTGTGCTGAACAGTACGATGATGCCGCCGACGACATCGAGGATGGGAAGAACGACCTGGGGGAAGGTGACTACAATGGCGTCAACATTAAGGCCTCTGCAGCCATGACGGAGGCCGGCGACTGTCTGGACAGCTTCAGCCAGTCACCGAAGGACCCATCGGCGCTGTCTGGCAATGGGAAGACTGTGGAAGATGTTTGTAGTATCATCTTGGTTATAGCCAATCTTCTCCTTGGGCGTGCCTAATTCATTTTTCTTCAACCTTTCTTCATTTTATCGTACATGTACTTGGAATGCCATGAATCAATAATATGTCTGTTTTGAATCCTATAAATTTGGACATCGACTTCACATTTTAATAATCTGACTAATCTAGGGTCACTCTATTAACTCTTAGTGCTAGGGTCACTCTATTAACTCTTAGTGCTCTCCAATTTTAAAGGTGACAGGTTCTAGTTCGTGAGTCAATAGCGGCACATAATTTCATGTTAATGAGTTATAGGGCTCCTCAGCCCACGATGAAGCTAAAGAAACTAGTTTGAATCAAAGTGAGTGTGGAGGGAGAGTTGCCCAAATTTTTCAAAAGCTTACTAGATTTCATTTTCTTTTCTTCTCAAATTTTCATTATATTCATAACTTTTTTGGTTAGGTTGGTATGTTTTTATCTTTTTGGAGTCGAGTCCGTTTAGGTTGGTTTCAAGTTTATAGGCACGAAAACTAGGTCATGAACCGACCAAATTTCATTAAAAAAAGGCTAGCGGAAGGCCGAACGTTTCCTATCCCAACGACCCTCCCTCTAATCATAAGCTTTTCAAGCCCAACGGAAGGAAGAAAACCCTCATTTATTGCAGGAAGGAGCATGTCACAACATCACTGACATGAAGTAGATTGTGACCTCCACACAAGACAGACATGGGGTGACCCTCAAGTGACGTCTATCCGACCACATGAGTCCCAAGATTATAGATTGTGACCAACACGCAAGACAGACAAGGGGCGACCCTCAAGTGACATCTATCCGACCACATGAGTCCAAAGATTGAGAAGTGTCATGATGCGAGAGGAGGATAGTGCATCATCCAATACACCAAGAATGTGCACTGAAGCTAAGGCATCATCAAATACACCAAGAATGTGCACTGAAGCTAAGGCATCATCCAATACACCAAGAATGTGCACTGAAGCTAAGGCATCATCTAATACACCAAGAATGTGCATTGAAGTTAAGTCATACGCAAGTTTGAGAGAGAGACGACACGAGTGTCAAAGACAAGCTCGAAAAAGGTGAGTAGGGCTCCATACAATAACTTCAAAAGTTAGAGATTTTGATATGAATTTTTACATGTGGCCTGTTTTAATTAAAGTGGTTGAGATCTCATGTTTATATTAGTGTTAGTGATAAAAATAAAAATAAATTTTTTTTTTTTTTTAAATGGGTTTTGATATTTATTTAAGAAATTAAATATAGAGAGTTATTTAATTTTTAGTGAAGTGAGACAAATTTTTTTGTGAAAACTTTCTAATATGAATTCTTCTCATGAGCGTGGGGGAGAAT
>CM031881.1:4953212-4967682 GCA_018691285.1 Cucurbita argyrosperma subsp. sororia | reverse complement strand
TAGTAGACCTATTTATTGACGTTCAACATTATTGTCTACTGTTTGCTGAGCATATGACAGTCACTAAAGAACCTAGATGTATGGTTTGATTAACGACTTAGGTATTTCTCAATAATAAATAGAAGTGTTTTGTGATAGACAGAATGTTATTTGTTTGTGGAAGAACTAAATCTATCATGCTCGTACCAAACATATTGATGTCTGATTTCATTTTGTTCGAGAAAAAATTGTTGATGAAGGGAACATTTATTTATTGAAAATTGGGAACTGCTAATAATTTTGCGGATATGTTAACAAAGATAGTTGCATGTGAAAAGTTCCAGCACTACTTGGATCTAATTAACATTGGATGGAAAAAGTAGCTGGTTGACTTGGTGGCAGCCAAATAAGTTATATGCTTGAAGATTTTGTGACAAGGTGGAGATTGTTGAGAATTGTCACGAAGACTTGGTTAATTAATACTTTTGGTACATTCCCCACTTTGATTCATGAATTTATTGGATTCATTTGGTTTATCTCCCATATTAGTACATTATCTCATATTGGTACATGAATCATTTTGATTCATGTATGCTAGTGTTGCTTTAATTCATGTACGAGGATTAGTATTGCTATGTTTATATAAAAGTTTGTCTAGCATGGTTTTAAGATGTGGAGTCATTGTCATTTTGTATTTGACCAGAGGCAATTGGGAGGAACTTTGAACAGAGAATTTGTAGCGTGAGAGTGTGAGTTACACTTGTAAACACTTTAGTTATTGAGTGGCTATCACACGTGGATGTAGGAAATTTCTTCCTTTTGAACCATATAAATCCTGTGTCTGTTTGTTTAATTTATATTTATGGGTGTGTGAGCACGACCGATCTTGCCTCCGCTTCCGTCACAACAATTAATACCAAAGAATTTTGGTTGTGACATTTTTATGAATGGTTTACAATCTTGATAATTCTTAAAAATAATATAAGAGTAGACTTATTGAATCGACTATAAAAAACTTCTGTCATAAGAAATGTTTGGTTCTCCTCTTTAACTAATATAGGATCTCACAATCCACCCCTTTGGGACCTAGCTGACACAGAGGGGTTTCCACACCCTTATAAGGAATGTATGGTTCTCCTTTCCAACTGATGTGATATCTCACAATCCACTCTCTCGGGGGCCCAACATCCTCGCTGGCATACCGCCCGGCGTGTGACTCTGATACCATTCGTAACAGCCCAAACCCACAACTAGCAGATATTGTCCGCTTTAACTTGTTACGTATCACCGTCAGCCTCATGGTTTTAAAACGCGTCTGTTAAGGAGAAGTTTCCACATCTTTATAAGGAATGTTTCGTTCTACTCTCCTCTCCTACCGATGTAGAATGTTACAGTTAAGCACCAAACTTTATCCATACACCATAAACCCATTATATTATTTCTTGAATATGATCCACCCATTTGTCAACTATATATTATTCAAAATTACATTAATAACCTTAGATTTATTATATAATAAAGTGTTAAATTGCATATAAAATAATCAAAATTATTATTAAAAATAAAATAATTAACTACTAGATTTTATGGCATAAAGTCCAACAAATTATATAAATTAGGGTGTACATGAGTTGGGTTGGGGGAGAGAATTTTTTGAAAAACTCAAAATTCGAATTGGTTGGATTGGTAATTAAGCTTAACTCGAAAATTATTGTTATCACATATAAACTTTTAGTTGTGCAATAAATTCAAAACTCCTTTGAACTAGATGTTGTGATTCTATCACCTAAAACAAATACTACCTACCCAACCCTCTACTGCATGAATATTATTATCGGTAAACATGCAAATAATATACAATGAATCAATTCAAAGGTTACCGCATAATTAATTATCTATATTCACAGTATATAATCATTCAACAAAATACTTAAAAATTTAAACTAATACTAAAATATTATACTTGCATTGATGGAACTAACGATCTAAAGGTGGTTTTGGGATTCTTCAAATAACCACTAGAGTCTTATTATCTACCAACTAAGCTAAGGTTGAATTTGTATAATATTCTCATACCCTAATATAAACAAAATCGACAAAAGCTAAATTAATAAAAATATCCCTAAACTATGAACGATTTCAATAGTATTTTAAAAACTCCGACCTATCGGATTTGAAACAGCAACCTAAGGATGACTTTGAGATTCTTCAACCACTATAGTCCTTCGCTCTACCAACTGAGCTAAGGTCAGACTTGTATAAAAATCATATACCACGATATAAACAAAATCAATATATATATATATATATATATATATAAAAACTAAATTAGTAAAACTATTTCTAAGCGGTTAACAAGGAATGTTTGGTTCTCATCTCCAACCGATGTGAGATCTCACAATCCACCTCATTGGTACGGAGAGGTTTCCACAAGAAATGCTTGGTTCCCATCTCCAACCGATGTGGGATCTCACAATCCACCTTGATGCCGCAGAGAGATTTCTACACCCTTATAAGGAATGTTTGGTTCTCCTCTCCAACCAATGTAAGATCTCACACTCCACCCCCCTCGGGACCCAGCGTTCTCGCTGACATAGAGGAGTTTCCACACTCTTATAAGGAATATATGGTTCCCCTTCCAAACCGATGTGAGATCTCACAATCCACCCCCTCAGGGGCCCAACATCCTCGCTGGCACACCGCCCAATGTGTGACTCTGATACCATTCGTAACAGCCCAAACCCACAACTAGCAGATATTGTCCGTTTTAACCTGTTTCGTATCACCGTCAGCCTCATGGTTTTAAAACGCGTCTGTTAAGGAGAGGTTTCCACACCTTTATAAGTAATGTTTCATTCTACTCTCCTCTCCTATCGATGTCGAATCTCACAGTTAAACACCAAACTATATCCATATGCCATAAACCCATTAGATTATTTCTTGACATGATCCACCCATTTGTCAACTACATATTGTTCAAAATTACATTAATAACCTTAGATTTATCATATAATAAATAGTGTTAAATTGCATATAAAATAATCAAAATTATTATTAAAAATAAAATAATTAACTACGAGAATTTATGGCATAAAGTCCAACCGATCAGATAAGTTACCGGTGTACAGGGTCGGGTCGGGTTGGGTTGAGAGAATTTTTTAGAACAACCCAAAAGTTAGGGTTGGTTGGATTGGTAACCCAACCTAACCCGAAAATTTTGACAACCTAGTAGCCCTTTATTGGATTCAGGTCGTTCCATTTGTTAAAAAAAAAAAAAAGAAAAAAATTAGTTTTGAATAATTGCATGGATATTATGACTTACAAGTTACGGACATTTAATCATTCAACAAAATACTTATACCAATAGTACATGCATATTAAACTTTTAAAAACTCCGACCTGCCGGATTTGAACCAGCGACCTAAGGATGGCTTTGAGATTCTTCAACCACTACAGTCCTCCGCTCTACCAACTGAGCTAAGGTCGGACTTGCACAAAAATCATATACCATAATATAAACAAAATCGACAAAATTAATATATATATAAAAAAAACTAAATTAATAAAAATATCGAAGCAGCCACCGATACGAAATTTAAAAACTCCAACATCATTTTGGTCGTGGCATTTATACAACATTTGGAACCTCCCATTGAAATTTTTGGCTTTCATAAAGAACTTGATTTGTATTGGGTTTTACAGTTTGAAACCCACTTAGATCCAAACATATGATTTCTTAAAGTGCCTTCAATGTGTTTGAATACGTATGCGTAGGTGCCAAATTCTCATACATATGATAATACAAGAGCTTTAATCCATTCTTGAAGAATTTGTGCAAGAACCAAGGTAAGAAGGTGAAGTTAGATAGGTTGCAGCTCGCCCTAAGAATTTGTTCAAGAACCTGGTTTGACACACACATAGGCTTTGGGCCATCTGTCGGGGTGCTTGTCCTTCGAGACCTGCTTTGTATTGGATGAACACAACTTTCCATAATGGTATGATATTGTCCACTTTGAGCATAAGCTCTCGTGGTTTTTCTTTGGGCTTCCCCAAAAGACCTGAAACCAATGGAGATAGTATTTCTTGATTATAAACCCATGATCATTCCCTAAATTAGTCGATGTAAAACTTTTATCCAACACCTCCCCTCGAACAAAGTACGCCTCCCTTTAAATTGCCTTGACATGCCTTTGACATGATCAACTTTGCAAGCCCCTCAACCCGGTCTCTACTTATGTGGACCCGGATTACGAAAATCAACCACCATCTCCACCTGAGCTGTTGTTCTTCCTTCCACTTCTTGTACCATGAACTTGCCTCTACTCATTTTTCTTCTTATAGAACCATGTTTTGAAATTGTCATCCCAGCATCATCTTTCACTTCAAATCTCGGTGTCTAATGAAGCTTACCAATGCTGCTTTTGATCTTGAATTAATAATCCTAAACGAACAAATATAATTTTTAATAGCTTCATGCATTGTTAGCTGGAATACAATTGAGAGTTAAATGAATCATAATCATAGTCATGAATAGGACAAGCCTCGTCGTAGTGAGCTTAATTGAACAACAAGTTGCTATATTAGATATATTAGACAATTAATTTAAAGGTTTATTATTTTCTAATTCATGAAACTTAATGAGAGAAAATAGATTGTGACTAAGCTTTCTCACTCATTGCCATTGGAATACAATTATAGAAGGAAGTACAAAAGACACAAAATAGGAAGGTGAGCTAACACTTCAGAATGATCCCGTGTGACCAAGCAACTCTCAAATGCTCCCCACCTCAATTCCAACCTACAAATACCTGGAAAAAAAAAAAAGGAAGGTGAGCTAACACTTCAGAATGATTCTAGTTGCATAAACATCTCATGACATGACTTGATAATTCTACGTGTATCTATGACATCAATCAACATATTCATGGCATATAATACTAACATCTCATTCATGATATAACATAAACAGTCAACACAAGTTCATACATCACATAACATACACAATCTACGGTCAACACAATCTATACATCACATAATCATATCACATAAAATATGGTGCATGCAGGGGCCACAGGGCACGCACCATCATACAACACGTAGAAAGCTAACTCCAACAGTAAGGTCACTTACCTCGATGGTCTTGGTTGAAGTCACTCACAACGAGCTAATCCCAGTGGTTAAATATGTCCTATGATAAGCACATAAAAATTTAGAACCTTTCATAAGTTACCCTAGCTAAACCTCATGCTATTTATCAAAATAAACCCTCGATCTAATCTGTCTTTAACGATTAGGAGCCATACTGACCTCGAATGGTAAAACTAAGGGCAGAAATGGCTTCGGAAGGGCCAAAAACCTTGGAATCGATATATTATAGTGATATCAAGTCACCAAGCCAAGCTGCCGAGCCGACCAATTAAGCCGCCAAGCCGACCTGCGGGTTTTGACGGAGTCGAGCCGCCGTACACGTCAAGCCGAGCCGAGAGCACGCGTGCAGAGCCGAGATCAAGGCTGCAGCGCGCGTTCGTGTTGGGCCGAAACGTACAAAAATTCGAATCCTTACACGATTCGTCGAAATCATGTTTACTTCTTTAAGACCGCCTTAAAATGTACCATACCGGGACCAAGTAATCATCAAACCTCTCTGGACCAAGTATTGTAATTGTTCTTAACTTTCACAATGCTTTCTTTCAACTCGCTTTCAATGATTTTTCTCGTCCACATTTACTAAAACCTTTTCTCTCAAAAAATGGGTGAGGCTCGACATAAATAAGTGATATTCGATAATAACAGTTATCTAATAAGACATTCAAATCGTTACAACAAAAATAACTTAATAAAAACATTTTAAACTATACGAGTTCAATTAATAAAAGTAAAACATATATAAATTTCACTGAACAGTTAACGCATACGTCTCTGCTGTACCTTCTGTATGCACGATAAAATCCCCATTGAAGCAACACCAATGCTAAGAGTAAGCGGCAGAACAACGGCGACCCGGGGCATCATCGGCTCCGGCGTCAAAGCTTTTACCAACGACACATAAGACGAGAGCATGCCGCTTAATGCGAAGACCAAAGTGAAGTACAGAGAGTTCCTGGAAACTGATGGTGTGTTGGCAGGCAACTCATTCAATAGCGCTATAAGTTGCAACATTGAAACTATCATGCACACTGTTACGCCAACGATGAAATTGGTGAACTCAGCTGGGAATTTTGTGGCCATTATCGATGTCCCTGCTACATAACTTAGGGACACACAAAATTTTGTCACAAAAAAAATTAGGTTTCCATAGTGTTAAGAATGAGGAATAGAATTGGGATCGAAAGTATGATCTTAGTGATTACAAACGTTTAAATACAATATAAACTATCAACTAATACAAGGAAAATATAGGATACAAACGGTCAACTAATACAACTGCTAAATTTTGTAAATAAGATAAAATATATTATTAATCGAATCCTAAGATAAAATATACTACTAACAACTCCCAAAAATAAAGAAAAAATATTAACGGATATCTAACATATGCTCCATAACTAATTATTAAAATATATTCTCCAAATATCATATCTTAATACTCCCCTCAAGTTGGAGAGTGTATGTCAATCACACCCAACTTGTCCTTCAAAAGATCAAACTGACGTCTTCCTAAATCTTTAGTGAAAACATCTGCCAATTGCATTTTAGTCGAAACATAACACGGTTTGATGATTCCAGCTTGTAACTTTTCTCGAACTATATGGCAATCTATTTCAATGTGTTCCGTACGTTCGTGAAAGACTGGATTGGCTGCTGTATGTAATGCTGCTTGATTATCACAATACAATAATGCTGGTTCGAACAGTGGAACATTCAAGTCTTGAAGAATGTATCTTAACCAAGTTAACTCTAAACAAGTATTTGTCATAGCTCGACACTAGGCTTCTGCGGATGATCTGGACACATTAGTTAAGACTTCCAAGAAATAATTGAATTTCCGAGGAAAATGCAGAACCCAGAAATAGACCGTCTGGAGTTCGACAACCACCCCAGTTAGAATCGCAATATGCTTGTAATCTTAAATTGTTTTCAGATGGTAGTAGGAGTCCTTGACGAGGAGTACCTTTGATGTATCTCAGAACCCGAAAAGCTGCCTCCCAATGTGGTTTTCTTGGTTCACGCATAAATTGACTAAGCATACGAACTGAACAAACTATGTCAGGCCTAGTAACGGCCAAATATATTAATATGCCAATCAACCGTCTGTATTTACTTTCATCATCCAACACCTCCCCTCGAGCAAAGTACGCCTCCCCTTAATCGAGGCTCGACTTCTTTTTCTTTTGGAGTCTTAGTTCTTTTTTACTATGCCTTAAAGGAGGCTCGGCTCCTTTTCTTTTGCAGTTCTTTGTTCGACATTTGAGGATTTACCAATCTATTAGAACGACCAAGTTTAGGGCATGGCTCTGATACCATTGTGGGGAGGTGGATTAAATCTAAGCGCGCTCATGGAGGTGGAAGGACATGCGCCGACCCTACTACGTTAATTGAAGGAAAATCGATGAGGCAACATTTTGTGAGACTTGAAGGTGTGCTTTTGGAGGACACATGCCACACCAAGAAAAAATAAGAAAATACTAATGCCTTACGTCGCCTGGACTCGAAGCCAAGAACACTCGTGTCGTGAGTGGGGTGGGTGTCAAGTAGTGAAATTGTTTTTGGGAGTTTAAGTTAAATTATTCTTAAATTGAGGGCCAATAGCGACTGGCCGTGGTATTTGCACATGAGCCCGTTGCGAGTGGAATCATGCCTAGAAGCCTTTCCAGCCACGCATGGGGCGCGTGAAGGTGTGTGGAAGGTGATCTTTTGACTATTTTACACCCATACTAATCCTAAAATGACTTGAGTTATGACCATCTAGAGAAATTTTTGAAGATTTAGAGAACCGAAAATGACATACCAGAAGAGTGTGTTGTCTTTCTACTCAACATATCGCCACTATGTTAGCTTTACATGGGTGATAAAGGATCTTTGTATCATAATCCTTCACAAACTCCAACTATCTCCTTCGTCCCATGTTCAACTCTTTCTACCTGAATAAGATATTTGAGGCTCTTATGGTTTTACTACCTGTACCTTTTCACCATACAAGTAACGTCACCATATTTTTAACGTGAACACCACAGTTGCTAACTCCAAATCGAGGGTTAGGTAGTTACGCTCATATTTCTTAAGCTATTAGGAGCCATATACAATCACTTCTCCATTAACACCAACACGCAACCCCAATCCTTTTCTCGAGGCATCGTTGTACACCATGCTTGAACCATAAAATAGTGCTAGCATAAGCGCATACATAAAAAACTCCTTAAGCTCTTGAAAAATCTATTCATGTGTCATAGTCCAAAGAAAGACTTATCCTTCTTAGTTAACTTTGTCACTGTTTGAATAAGTCCTAAAAAGAAACCTTCCCTCGTAGTTCTGTAACTCCAAAAAACTTCTAAGTTCTCGGACTGAGGATGGTCTGGGTTATCTCATGATTGCCTCTATTCGACCCAGAGAACCTCCGGCAGAGTTATCTCACGATTGCCTCTAACAAACTTGCAGAAAATTGTGGAATTGTGGGCTGAGGTTGGTCCCCAAAATGTTCCATGATTACTAACTTCTCTAACATCCAATGATTTTAACCAAGTCGAGCTTGTTGACTCACATCCCTTACGTCAAAACACACAATCATGGCAAGGACTACTTTTCGTGATGCCAACAAAAAAATATTGGCAAAACAAATATTTGTCGACGTATTAGCACTATCCATGTACTATATATTCTTTAGGTTATTAAATATTATCCTCTCCCTGAAAACTATGGTTCAATATTACATTAATAACCTTATTATTATTATTTTTTTTTTTGTAAAATAAATGTTATTAATTTAAGCCGAGGAGAACGGTTATAATCTTACTCACAAGAGAGTAAAGTTATGACTCTTATGTGTAGTCAGTCAAGGTTAACACTAGAGTGGCACACCGAGGAAGACGATGTATTGTCTAAAAAAAAAAAGTGCATAATAACTTAGCCAAGTTTGTGATTGGGTTTAGAGAGAAAAAAGCTTAACCTATTCTGTCTATTTTTGCTCGTTTTTCTTTTAATAGGGTTTTACTTAAAATTCTAACGTGAAAGCTATTAAAAGGAATATTTGTGAGTTATAAATATGTGAACCCTCCCTACTAATTAATTGAGCAAAACAGACAGAAAAATCAAAATAAAAAATGGCATCTTCTAGTTTTCTTGCAGTCTTTAGGATTGTCCTTTTAGTACTGTTCTTCAATGGGATGGTGCCCATGCATGCGGCTTCCCCAGACGATATCGTTTCCACCATCTGCAAGAAAACTAGAAACCCTTCTTTTTGCTTTAACGTGTTGAAATCTGCTGGCACCACAGACCTAAAAGGGCTGGCCACCTTCACCCTCAACCTCGCCCACGACAAGGTTGCTCAAACTCGTGCCCTCGCCCTGTCCCTAGCATCCAAGGCAACCGATCTCAAGCTTAAGGAGCGATATGCCACCTGTGCTGAACAGTACGACGATGCCGCCGACGACATCGAGGATGGGAAGAACGACCTGGGGGAAGGTGACTACAATGGCGTCAACATTAAGGCGTCTGCAGCCATGACGGAGGCCGGCGACTGTCTGGACAGCTTCAGCCAGCCACCGAAGGACCCATCGGCGCTGTCTGGCAATGGGAAGACTGTGGAAGATGTTTGTAGTATCATCTTGGTTATAGCCAATCTTCTCCTTGGGCGTGCCTAATTCATTTTTCTTCAACCTTTCTTCATTTTATCGTACATGTACTTGGAATGCCATGAATCAATAATATGTCTGTTTTGAATCCTATAAATTTGGACATCGACTTCACATTTTAATAATCTGACTAATCTAGGGTCACTCTATTAACTCTTAGTGCTAGGGTCACTCTATTAACTCTTAGTGCTAGGGTCACTCTATAACTCTTCGTGCTCTCCAATTTTAAAGGTGACAGGTTCTAGTTCGTGAGTCAATAGCGGCACATAATTTCATGTTAATGAGTTATAGGCCTCCTCAGCCCACGATGAAGCTAAAGAATCTAGTTTGAATCAAAGTGAGTGTGGAGGGAGAGTTGCCCAAATTTTTCAAAAGCTTACTAGATTTCATTTTCTTTTCTTCTCAAATTTTCATTATATTCATAACTTTTTTGGTTAGGTTGGTTTGTTTTTATCTTTTTGGAGGAGTCCGTTTAGGTTGGTTTCAAGTTTATAGGCACGAAAACTAGGTCATGAACCGACCAAATTTCATTAAAAAAAGGCTAGCGGAAGGCCGAACGTTTCCTATCCCAACGACCCTCCCTCTAATCATAAGCTTTTCAAGCCCAACGGAAGGAAGAAAACCCTCATTTATTGCAGGAAGGAGCATGTCACAACATCACTGACATGAAGTAGATTGTGACCTCCACACAAGACAGACATGGGGCGACCCTCAAGTGACGTCTATCCGACCACATGAGTCCTAAGATTATAGATTGTGACCAACACGCAAGACAGACAAGGGGCGACCCTCAAGTGACATCTATCCGACCACATGAGTCCAAAGATTGAGAAGTGTCATGATGCGAGAGGAGGAAGTGTCATCATCCAATACACCAAGAATGTGCACTGAAGCTAAGGCATCATCCAATACACCAAGAATGTGCACTGAAGCTAAGGCATCATCCAATACACCAAGAATGTGCACTGAAGCTAAGGCATCATCTAATACACCAAGAATGTGCATTGAAGTTAAGTCATACGCAAGTTTGAGAGAGAGACGACATACGCAAGTTTGAGAGAGAGACGACATACGCAAGTTTGAGAGAGAGACGACACGAGTGTCAAAGACAAGCTCGAAAAAGGTGAGTAGGGCTCCATACAATAACTTCAAAAGTTAGAGATTTTGATATGAATTTTTACATGTGGCCTGTTTTAATTAAAGTGGTTGAGATCTCATGTTTATATTAGTGTTAGTGATAAAAATAAAAATAAAAATTGTTTTTTTTTTTTAAATGGGTTTTGATATTTATTTAAGAAATTAAATATAGAGAGTTATTTAATTTTTAGTGAAGTGAGACAAATTTTTTTGTGAAAGCTTTCTAATATGAAGTACACTTTCTTTTCTTCTCATGAGCGTGGAGGGAGAATTGCCCAAATTTGTTCAAAAGCTTACTAGATTTTATTTTCTTTTCTTCTTAAATTTTCATTATTCATAACTTTTTTGATTTTATCTTTTTGGATTCAGTCCCCGTTTGGGTTTGTTTCAAGTTTATTGGCACAAAAACTAGGTCATGAACCTAAACCGACCCATTTTCATTAAAAAAAGTAAAGAAAGAAAGAAAAGGCTAGCTGAAGGTCGAACGTTTCCTGTCCCAACGACCCTCCCTCTAATCATAAGCTTTTCAATCCCAACGGAAGGAAGAAACCCTCATTTATTGCAGGAAGTGGATTGTAACCTCCACACAAGACAGTCAAGGGGTGACCCTCAAGTGACATCTATCCGACCACATGAGTCCCAAGATTATAGATTGTGACCTCCACACAAGACAGACAAGGGGCAACCCTCAAGTCACATCTATCCGACCACATGAGTCCCAAGATTGAGAAGTGTCATGATGCGAGAGGACTTGAGAAGTGTCATGATGCGAGAGGACGGTGCATCATCCAATACACCAAGAATGTGCAGTGGAGCTAAGGAATCATCCAATACACCAAGAATGTGCATTGAAGCTAAGGCATACGCTAAGTTGGAGAGAGAGACGACACAAGTGTCAAAGACAAGCTCGAAGAGGGTCGAATAGGGCTCCAGACAATAACTTCAAAAGTCGAGATTTTGATATGAATTTTTACATGTGGCTCATGTTTTAATTAACGTGGTTGAGATCTCATGTTTATATTAACATGGTTGAGATCTCAGGTTTATATTAACCTGTTAGTGATTAAAAAAAAAAAAATATATCATTCTTATTCTTCTTCTTTTTTTGTTTTTTTCTTGTAATTTTTTTTAAATGGATTTGATATTTATTTAAGAAATTAAATATAACTAAAATTAAATATAGTTATTTAATTTTTGGTGAAGTGAGACAAATTTTTTTTGTGAGAACTTTCTAAATTGAAGTATCAGTAGATTTATGAGATGGAAAAATATTTTTTTTTCCCAACTTGTACAACATTTTTCACTATCTTGCATATGTATATTTTTTTTTCAATTGGGTAGTAGGTAGTGTTGCTAAATTGATGATTTTTATCTTTCGTATATCTTGATGCTATAGTATATTGCTTCAGTCTCTGTCGTGAAATTGTGTATGATGGTCATAGTTCTCTTAGCTGATACATGGTTAACTCATGTCTCGTACATAAGACCTTGTTCGACTAACTCTTCCATCTCTCCCACTATGTTTTGAAGTAAGGGGGCTTCCATGTAAGAGTTCTCAATGCTTTCAACTGGCGATGTTTCAACTAAAGTCATCTCATATTCAGCTAATGAATTCACCAAATTTAACGTGGAAGGCATAAAGAGTGGCTCTTTGTGAGCATTCCGACAGTCGATAGGTCCCTCTTACATATAAAGCAGAACGAGGATGTTAAGGATTATTGGGAGGAGTAGTCCCACATTGGCTAATTAAAAGGATGATCATGGGTTTAGAGGTAAGAAACACCATCTTCATTGGTGTGAGACTTGTTGGGGGAAACAAAAAGCAAAGTCAGGAGAGTTTATGCTAAAATTGGACAATGTCAATAGAATCCTAAGTGTGAATAAAGAAGTTGTGAGCCATTTGAAAGTGTAGTCAAAGTGGTCAAATTGGCTTAAGTGTCGAGCAAAGGGTGAAGGGGACTTGAGAGGAGGCTCTATGGTGTATTCCTCCATGTGGGCAATAGAGTCCGTCGAGCTACCCTCACACTCATGCCACCGGTTCATATGACTTTATTTGACCCACGGTCTCAATCGTGGGCATCAATTCTTGGATGGGTATCTCATCCAGGTAGCCAACTAACTATCAATCTTATCAACTTTTGTGACATTCTCACTCATACAAGATTCCAAAAGTCAAAGATCGTCAAAGACTTCTCGCAAATAGAACGTCAGCTCTTCAATCTCAACCAACCATCAACCTGGGACTTGCTCTATTTCATAGCGCACATGTTTGTTAATTTGAATACTAGGAGAAAAATTGACTCTCATACCAACCATCACAATCACGTTCTTTAAGGACACAACGCGATCGTTACGGCATTTACTCTTGTCCTCGAGTAAGTAAGGCAACTAAAACTTAGGTTGTCGTTGGTATAGATGACCTATGCTCAAGTCTCTAACCCCACTCTTAAAAAACAAATTTAAAAAAGCGAGGTCAGAGAAAGTTAAATAAAACATCTTAAACTCAATTTGAGAAAGTAATGTTATAAGCTTGCAAGCAATAAGAAACAATAACAACATTCATAGCATATATTATGGGCAGGAATGATTGACAACTTTCGTATCTCCCTATAGTACATTTTGAGACCAATCAACTTGGAAAAGTGTAGACATACACATAAATTAAAATGATAAAATAATAAATAACTAACTTACATTGAAGTAAGGTAAAAGGGTTTAGAAGGGACATGAGGCAACACCCTTGTCAAGCATCACTATGACATCCAACTCTCAATTAACCCATAATGCAGACAGATGCTCAACCTAGCAGCCTCGCCCCCATGTCCACGAATTCTTTAGACGGTCCAATCTGAGTGCGCTCAACCGAACCTTAATCCACGAAGCAAGCCCAAAAAAATCGCAGATGCATGCTCAAAACTAAATGGCTGCAACCCATCCCTCTATATGCTCCTAGCTGCCTCTGTCATATGCAATAAGCATGCAGCTCTAGGCTATACTTTGTGTACAACTTCCAATAGCCATTTCCCCTGGCGCTCGACTTGGCGGCTCCAACCGACTCTCCTTTGCTCGACATGGCCAATTGTGGCTTGATTTACCTATTTTAGATCATAAGCATTTTGAACCTATTTAAAGTTCGAAAATGTCAATGAACTACTATTTTAGCCAATTAAGATTATTTCTCATTGTTTAGGCTTGACTTAGGTTAAGTAACATCGTGGAAGACGGGTGAAATTGGATCACATCAAAGCTAAACCTTTGAATGATTAGATAAGGAGAGCTTAAGAGCACCTACTTGAGCCAAAAATCGTAAGTAAAGTTACAATTGGATTGCCTTGAGCATGGTTGGGTATGTTGTATGAATAAAATTACGTGATATTTATGTACATGTTATTAAACTTTTATGTTAATGTAGGTTGATGTGATGTATATACTTCCATGTATGTTGAGTATGACTAATATGATTTTATGACCACGGTTATGCCTTATGAAATATCATGATATAAAATGTACTATCAATATGATCAAAATACTATGAGTATATATCTTCGACTCATAAAGAATTGAAG
>CM031881.1:4931671-4950612 GCA_018691285.1 Cucurbita argyrosperma subsp. sororia | reverse complement strand
AAACCCTCATTTATTGCAGGTAGGAGCATGTCAGAACATCACTGACATGAAGTAGATTGTGACCTCCACACAAGATAGACAAGGGTGACCCTCAAGTGACATCTATCCGACCACATGAGTCCCAAGATTATAGATTGTGACCTCCACGCAAGAATGACAAGGGGCACATGAGTCCCAAGATTATAGATTGTGACCTCCACGCAAGACAGACAAGGGGCGACCCTCAAGTCACATCTATCCGACCACATGAGTCCCTAGATTGATGAGTCTCAAGATTGAGAAGTGTCATGATGCGAGAGGAGAACGTGCATCATCCAATACACCAAGAATGTGCACTAAAGATAAGGCATCATCCAGTACACCAAGAATGTGCACTGAAGCTAAGGCATCATCGAATACACCAAGAATGTGCACTGAAGCTAAGGCATCATCCAATACACCAAGAATGTGCACTGAAGCTAAGGCATCATCCAATACACCAAGAATGTGCATTGAAGCTAAGGCATACAAGGCATCATCCAGTCATACGCTAAGTTCAAGAGTGAGAGACGACACAAGGTGTCAAAGACAAGCTCGAAAAGGTGGAGTAGTGCTCCAACAATAAACTTCAAAAGTCAAGGCCTTTTTTAATTAACGCGGTTGAGATCTCATGTTTATATTGTGTTAGTGATACAGAAAACAAAAAAACATTCTTATTATTATTATTATTATTATTATTATTATTATTTTTTTTTTTTTGTAAATGGGTTTTGATATTTATTTAAGAAATTAAATATAGAGAGTTATTTAATTTTGTGAAGTGAGACAAATTATTTTTGTGAAAACTTTCTAATATGGAAGTACCCGTTTCTTTTCTTCTCCATGAGCGTGGAGGGAGAATTGCCCAAATTTGTTCAAAAAGCTTACTAGATTTTCATTTTCTTTTCTTCTTAAATTTTCATTATTCATAACTTTTTTGTTTTTATTCTTTTGGGATTCGAGTCCCCGTTTGGGTTGGTTTCAACGTTTATAGGGCACAAAAACTAGGTCATGGGTTGATTTCAACTAGGTTCATGAACCGACCCAATTTCATTAAAAAAAGAAAAGAAAGAAAGAAAAAGGTTAAGCTGAAGGTCGAACGTTTTCCTGGTCCAAACAACCCTCCCTCTAATCATAAAGCTTTTTCAATCCCAAACGGAAGGAAAAAACCCTCATTTAGTGCAGGACGCAGCATGTCACAACATCAATGACAGGAAGGAGATTGTAACCTCCACACAAGACAGGACAATGGGCGACCCTCAAGTAACATCTATCCAACTACATGAGTTCCCAAGATTTAGATGGGACTCCACACAAGACAGACAAGGGGTCGACCATCAAGTCACCATCTCTATCGACACATGAGTCCAAGATTGAGAAGTGTCAGATGCGAGAGGGAGGTTGCATTCATCCAATACACCAAGAATATGCAGTGGAGCTAATGCATCATCCAATACACCAAGAAGGTGCATTGAAGCTTAAGGCGTACGCTAAGTTCGGAGAGGGACGCAGAGTGTCAAAGATAAGCTCGAAGAGGGGCGAATAGGGGCTCCAGACAATAACTCAAAAATCGAGATTTTGATATGAATTTTTACATGTGGCTCATGTTTTAACTAACGTGGTTGAGATCTCAGGTTTATATAACATGGATGAGGGCTAATGTTATATTAACTTGTTGTGAAAAATAATAATAATAATAATAAAAAAAAAAAAAAAGTTCATTTTATTTTCGTCTGTTTTGTTTTTGGTTTGTTTTTTTTTTTTTCTTTTTTGTAATTTTTTTAGAAGGGTTTTGATATTTATTTAAGAAATTAAATAGGAGAGTTATTTAATTTTTCGTGAACTGCAGACAAATTTTTTTTGGGGAGAGGAACATTCTAAATTGAAGTACACGCAAATTTATGAGATGGAATAAAGGAAGTTGTGAGCCATTTGAAAAGTGTAGTCAAAGTGGTCACATTGGCTTAAGTGTCGAGCAAAGGGTTGAAGGGGACCTCAGAGGAGGTTCTATGGTCGTATTCCTCCATGTGGGCAATAGAGTCCGTCGAGCTACCCTCACACTCAATGCCACCGGTTCATATGACTTTACTTTGACCCACGGTCTCCAATCGTGGGCATCAATTCTGGATGGGTATCTAATCTAGGTAGCCAGTGACTATCAATCTTATCAAGTTTGTGACTTCTCACTCAACAAGATAAGTCAAAGATCGTCAAAGACTTCTCGGTAAAAATAGAACGTCAGGTCATTCAATCCCAACCAACCAATCAAACATGGGACGTGCTCTGTTTCATAGCGCACATGTGTGTTAATTTGAATACTAGGATGGAAAAAATTGACTTCATACCAAACCATCACAATCACGTTCTTTAAGGACACAACGCGATCGTACAGCATTTACTCTGTCCTCGAGTAGTAAGTAAGGCAACTAAACTTAAGTTGTCAGTTGATTATAGATGACCTATGCTCAAGTCTCTAACCCCACTCTTAAAAAACAAATTTAAAAAAGCGAGGTCAGAGAAAGTTAAATAAAACATCGTAAACTCAATTTGAGAAAGTAAGTTATAAGCTTGCAAGCAATAAGGAACAATAACAACATTCATAGCATATATTATGGGTGGGAAGGATTGACAACTTTCGTATCTCCCTATAGTACATTTTGAGACCAATCAACTTGGACAAGTGTAGACATACACATAATTTAAAATGATAAAATAATAAATAACTAACTTACATTGAAGTAAGTAAGGTAAAAGGGTTTAGAATGGACATGAGGCAACACCCTGTGCAAGCATCACTATGACATCCAAACTCTCAATTAACCCATAATGCAGACAGATGCTCAACCTAACAGCCTCGCCCCCATGTCCACGAATTCTTTAGACGGTCCAATCTGAGTGCACTCAAACCGAACCTTAATCCACGAAGCAAGCCCAAAAAAAACGCAGATGCATGCTCAGAACTAAATGGCTGCAACCCATCCCTATATATGCTCCTAGCTGACATGGCCAATTGTGGCTTGATTTACCTATTTTAGATCATAAGCATTTTGAACCTATTTAAAGTTCGAAAATGTCAATGAACTACTATTTTAGCCTATTAAGATTATTT
Source organism: Cucurbita argyrosperma subsp. sororia (assembly GCA_018691285.1). Lineage (NCBI taxonomy): Eukaryota > Viridiplantae > Streptophyta > Magnoliopsida > Cucurbitales > Cucurbitaceae > Cucurbita > Cucurbita argyrosperma. Next base: position 4,947,485 of record CM031881.1, on the reverse strand, counting down.
CTCATTGTTTAGGCTTGACTTAGGTTAAGTAACATCGTGGAAGACGGGTGAAATTGGATCACATCAAAGCTAAACCTTTGAATGATTAGATAAGGAGAGCTTAAGGGCACTTACTTAAGCCTAAAATTGTAAGTAAATTTACAATTGGATTGCCTTGAGCATGGTTGGGTATGTTGAATAACAATACGTGATATTTATGTACATGTTATTAAACTTTTATGTTAATGTAGGTTGATGTGATGTATATACTTCCATGTATGTTGAGTATGGCTAATATGATTTTATGACCACAGTTTTGCCTTATGAAATATAATGATATAAAATGTACTATCAATATGATCAAAATACTATGAGTATATATCTTCGCCTCATAAAGAATTGAAGTCAAGTTATGTATGCAAGTATTATATGCATCATCTCACTAAACTATGATCATATATTACTTCTCCAGTTATGCAATATATAGACACATACACCTACATTATTATTCACGTATCTTTCTCTTTCGTTGGGTTTTAGTAGCTTAAGATACGCTTGGCCATAGTCAAGCCTAGGTGGTACCTCAAAAAGATCTGGGAATAGTAAGAGACTGATAGGCCAAAGGGGTTTACGTCTCTTAAAATGACAATTTTTTGTGGCAAGCCCGCCTATGCATACCATGGGATGAGGAAATTGGAAGGATATTATCACTAAAGCCCACTATATGTCTTATACGTTCTACCCTAAAAGTCTACTTACTAGTGGAAAGGAAATGAAGAATAATTGAGTCCGTAGGTCAATGTCTAACCTTTCAATAGGTAAATAAAGCGAGATAGCGACCTTCAGCGTTGTGGCAACTGCTAATGTTTCTCTATGGAAGTGGGGAAGGGACGTGATTATTGACTTTATCTTGGATTTTGCCAAATCACCAAGCAGAATTACACAATAATTTGGGTCATTTCATAGATAGGTGGACCAAGGACAACTCACATCATTCCTAGAAAATATCACCATACCAAGTGGAACGGTACACTCAGTTCTTATGTTTTAAAGAGATTAGCCCTATCATCACGGTACTGCAATTTTTTCATTTCACGTTGAGATCAGGAAACAAGTTTTCACCTCGCAACTTCTAGGAAGAGTCTACATAAGATGTGTGATATGTAACTGAGGTTAAGTACGTGACTTTTCTAATCCACATTTGCATGGATAAAACTTGAGAGGTTTGAACTAGATTCTTTTAGGAGGACCATTGTTGAGGACATTGTGTTAGTAGTTATAGACCTTTGCTGGTGTGTTGGCTTATGAAAAACATCTCTGTACTTAATGGAGTTTGCTTATAATTAATTGCTACATTACGAGCTGTTGTAGAATTGCCCCTTAGAGACTCTATACGAAGTGACCTAGGTGTCAAACTTCTAATCTTCTAGGGAGAGGTAGCGTGAGCAACAACTTCTAGGGTCGGAGTGGTTGTTTAGATGATTAATTGCAGCAGTGCAAAAAAATTCAGATAAAGGAATACTGAAGGCCAACCGAAGCAGGGCAAACAAGCACCTTACGAAGGACACTCAGCGTAGGAAAGGACACTTGAGTTTGTTTACTAGTGTGATCATGTCTTTTTTCAAAGTTGCACCTATGATACGGAGGGTTTGAAAATTTGGAAGCAATGAGCAAAGTTGAAGATAAGACTCTGTAAGGTCTCTTTGAGATCCTTAGAGAATATAGGACTAGTGGCATAACAAAATTAGCCACTACACACTTACAACTTGTCACCGTGCAGAACGCTGTCTCCAAATGTTTTAGTACCGTAGAAGTATACGACCCAAACTCTTCCTCATACGTTACCTCCGCAAAACAATTGAGTCCACCTTTTCTCTTTAGAGAGGATTCACTTCATATGGGAGAAAGTCGATGAAGATATTTTTTTTCTTGCTAGTTAGAGATGTGCAAGCTGGGTGACATAACAAAGCAGATTGTCTTGGTCATGGTCTTATGCATGGAACCAGCGGAAATGATGAAGCCGGTTAAAATACGAGAGGATAAAGAAATACAAAGAAAGAAAAAAAGACAAGAGCAAGAAAGAAGAGGTTAGGGTTTTGGAAAGAAAGTTAAACAGAAAACAATTATTCCCCACCAACTAGATTCACGATTGGCCTTGGAGTCATTTTTTACAACACGCTTTCACTCTCAACGAAAACTTTCCTCTACGACACGTTGTTGGTCCTAATGATCTAGGACTATTTGCCACATTCAACCCGAATGTGTTAAGAAAAAATACGATACAAAACCAAATTCTTGAAAATTCTAAAAGCCATAAAATAAAAATCATATCTTATTATTTTGAAAGGATTGTTTGCGTAGTAAATATAAAATCCAGGGTGCACCAAGGTAAGGAGATACCAAACAAACTATAGCCACAGATACCAAAAGAAACTTGACTCTCTATCCGAATGACCTTCCTCTGTGGTTGCAATAAACTCCCGAATGCCTTCCTCACTGCTCAACACAATAAGCTAAATCCGACTCTGAGAAACCAAGAAAAGTCCCAATATCTTGTGCCAGGCCATACAAATACGTTGGCGTTTAACGTAGCATTACCCGTAGCGCTTTAACGACATCCATGCACCTAGTAAGTTACCATGAGCTTTTAATTTGGACTCTAGAAAAATTCATGCGAATAAGCTTTCTACAACCTGAACTTGGACTCTAGGGAAGTTCATGCAAAAGCTCATACACCCCTAATGCTCCTAACCCTATCTAAGCTTCCTGGATGGTCTAGGAAGTTCCTAAGTCGTTTTCGTTGTATTACAAACACAATAAAGGTTTGTTGGTTGTTCACCTAACCTAGGTCGCAACAATCACCTGAACCCGACCTAACTAAGCTTTGCGGTGAAACCAACTTATTGATCTTGTTTATTTAGCAGTGTTATATTGATTAGGAACGTGAATCACTGGTATCCTAAGTTGAAGAGAAGCAACCTCAACAAACATGCTGGCATGAACGACGATATGGCGTCGTGAGACCTGAATATCATTTGTGAAAGCTTAGCTAGCAACCCCTCCACAAGACCATAACATCACACTGAAGTGGGGGAGCAACCTCGTGTTTTGACTAACTACCGAGTTTACCTGTGTGGTACATAGCACTTGTGACGAGTTTATGGAACAAAAAAGACCTTGTTCAGAGATCCCTGATATTTCTACACCGATAAGGCACTAGAGAAATTGAGAAAGCTGCAAGAAATTAAGAAGTGGTCTCGACTTTGGTGATATTTCCACGGACTACTAATAGACATGGTAAGCTCCAACAATTTGTGGGTGGGAGTATGATTGATCTTGCTCCCACTTCCGCTTACTACAAATTTGTATTAGAGCATTTTGGTTGTGGCATTAGAGTACACACAAATTAGTAATCAACAGAGCCAAGTTTCGATATTGTGTGGTATTGTGAAAAACTTAACCTCATCGACCACTAGACTTGCTCAAACTCAGCATCAAATTGTCGAAGATAAGTTTCTGTTGCAAGCTTGCTTATTTGTTTTTCATAATTTTTTTTGGGAAATCATACTTTCAAGAATGGTGAATATCTCCATCCATTCAATTTTTTTTGGTTTTGGTCGCTTAATTTAATCTTCAGCTTGCTTAACTTGATATAAAAACTGTTTTTCTTGCATGGAGATTTGGAATGAAGAAATATAAGACACAGTGAGTGTTTCGAGTAGTGTAGATTGAAGAAAAGTCTTTGTATAGGCTTGTGAAAAACAATCTCCCCCCCCCTTCTGTGCCAATGGTTATATGAATTTGATCACTTCAAGGTGGTTAGCATAAGTTACACTCATAGTCCCAATTTGGACAATTGTGTGGTTTGTTTGTTTATCTATTTGCTCTTGTATGTTGCTGATAGGTTCCAAGTGCTTACCAAGAAACAACGTGGAGATTGATAAGTAACGATTCAATACTGGTTATCTGTCACTGAGGGTAGTGTGACTATTTCCGTTGGCGTTCAACATGTTGTCTACTGTTGCTGAGATAGGAGAGTCACTCCCATATTGGTTACTTATCTCATATTGGGTACTTGATCACTTGATTTATATATGCTAGTGTTGCTGGATTCCAGGTATGGAGAATATAGTTATTGCTATGTGTATAATAAAAATTTGTCTAACATTGTTTTTAAAGGTGGAGTCATGCATTTACCAATCTATTGTACGACCAAGTTTAGGGCTGGGCTCTGATACCATGGTTGGGGACTGGATGAAATCCAAGCGCACTTAATGGAGGTGGAAAGGGATACGGAGCCGACCCTACGGTAATTTGAACGAAAATCGACTAGGCAACATTTTGCTAGACTTGAGGTGTGGCTTTTTGGAGGACACATCCACACAAAGAAAAAAATAAGAAAATACTAAGCCTTACGCGGCTGGACTCGAAGTCCAAAGCAAACAACTCGTTGTCGTTGATGCGGGTGGGTGTCAAATAGTGAAATGTTTTTGGGAGTTTAAGTAAATTATTCTTAAATGAGTGCCAATAGCAACTAGCAGTGGTCTTTGCACGTGAGCCCCGTTGCGAGCGGAATCATGACTAGAAGCTCTTTATAGCCAGCACTGCGGCGTGTTAAGTGTTTGGAAGCTGTTTTACACCCGTCCTAATCCTAACAATGACTTCATTCAATTATACCGTCTAGTGAAATTTTTTTGTGAAATTTAGGAACCGAAAATGACCTACCAGAGATTGCTCTATCTTTCTACTTAACCTATCGGCCACTACGTTTTGTTTACATGGGTGATACCAGGATCTTTGTATCCTAATCCTTCATATGACTCTCAACTATCCTCCGTCGGGCCCAAGGGGGGGGGGGGTGGTTTCAACTCTTATCTACCTTATAAGATTCTTTGAGGCTCTTATGTTTTACTTACTGTACTTTTTCACCATACATACGTCACCATAATTTTTTAACGTGAACACCACAGTTGCTACTCCACCAAGGTTTGTATTTACGCTCATATTTCTTAAATAAGCTATTAGGATCCTAGTTTACATCCTTCTCCATACACCACACTCAACCCCCAATCCGTTTTCTCGAGCATCTTATACCCATTCCTTTTAAACCATAATGTGCAGCTTAGCGCTACATAACTCCTTAGCTAACTTTGTCCAAGGTTTTGATAAGTCCTAACAAGAAACCTTCTCAGTAGTTCGCTTAACTCCAAAAAACTTCTACGTTCACTGACTGAGGATGTCTGTTATCTCATGATGCCTCTATTTCCCAGACACTCCCGGGCTGAGTTATCTCATGATTGCCTCTAACAAAAACTTTGCAGAAAAATTGTGGGCTGAGGTGGGTCTCTGTGCCTCATGATTGCCCCAAAAAATGTTAATGATACTAACTTCTACAACATCCAATGATTTTCACCAAGTCGAGGCTTTTGGACTCACATCCCATACGTCAAAACAACACAATCATCGGCAAGGACTACTTTTCGTGATGACAACAAAAAATATTGGCAAAACAAATATTTGTCAACGTATTAGCACTATCATGTATTATATATTACTTAGGTTATTTATTAAATATTATCCTCTCCATGAAAACTATTGGTTAATAGTTAAATAATAACCTTGATTATTTATTTATTTTTTTTGTAAAATAAATATTTATATGTAAGCCGTTGGAGCAAACGGTCAAAGCGTAAAGTATGACTTAGTGTAGTCAGTCACAGGTTAAACACGGAGAGTGGCACACGAGAAGAAGACGGTTTGTATTGTCTAAAAAAGTGCATAATAACTTAGACAGTTTGTTAGAAGAAACAGCTTCACATATTCGTTTCTATTTTTGTTCGTTTTCTTTTACTAGGGTTTTTAATTACATTCTAAACGTTAAATCTATTAAAGGTTTTTGTGAGTGTATAATATGTTTGCCCTCAATACCAATTATTTAGCAAACAAGACGAAAAATCAAAATAAACAAAAATGCATCCTTCTTAGGTTTCCCTTGCAGTATTTAGTATTGTCCCTCTTTAGTACTGTTCTTCAATGGGATGGTGCCCATGCATGCGGCTTCCCAAGACGACATCGTTTCCACCATCCTGCAAGAAAACCTAGAAACCCTTCTTTTTTGCTTTAACGTGTTAAAATCTGCTGGCACCACAGACCTAAAAGGGCTGGCCACCTTCACCCTCAACCTCGCCCACGACAAGGTTGCTCAAACTCATGCCCTCGCCCTGTCCCTGGCGTCCAAGGCAGTCGATCCCAAGCTTAAGGAGCGATATGCCACCTGTGCTGAACAGTACGACGATGCCGCCGACGACATCGAGGATGGGAAGAACGACCTGAGGGAAGGTGACTACAATGGCGTCAACATTAAGGCGTCTGCAGCCATGACGGAGGCCGGCGACTGTCTGGACAGCTTCACGCAGCCGCCGAAGGACCCATCGGCGCTGTCTGGCAACGGGAAGACTGTGAAGATATTTGTATAACTCGAGGCATTGTTGTACACCATGCTTGAACCATAAAATAGTACTAGCATTAGCGCATACATCAAAAACTCCTTAAGCTCTTGAAAAATCTATTCATGTGTCATAGTCCAAAGAAAGACTTACCCTTCTTAGTTAACTTTGTCAAGGTTGCAAATATTTTGAATAAGTCCTAAAAAAAAACCTTTTGGAGTAGTTAGCTAACTCAAAAAAAAAAAAAAAAAAAAAAAAAAAAAAAAAAAAAAAAAAAAAAAAAAAACTTGTAAGTTCTGTGACTGATGTTGGTCTCAGTTATCTCATGATTGCTTCTAACAAACTTGTAGGAAATTGTGGGCTGAGGTTGGTCTGGGTTATCTCATGATTCTCCCAAAATGTTCCATGATTACTAACTTCTCAGCATCCCATGATTTTAATCAAGTCGAACTTATTGACTTACTAACTTCTCAATACACGATTCTCACATCCTTCATTTTAACCAATTCGAGTTTATTGACTCACATTTCTCACGTCAAAACACATAATGATGGCAAGGACTACTTTTCGTGATGTCAACAAAAAAACATTGGCAAAATGTATATTTATCCACGTATTAGCATTATCCATATACTATATATTCTTTAGGTTATTTATTGAATATGATCTTCTATTATGTCAACAACATATTGTTAAATATTACATTAATTTTTATTGAATTAATAACCTTAATTTTTTTTTTTTATAAAATAAATATTATTAGTTTAAGCCAAGGAAAACCGTTATAATCTTACTAAGAAGAGAGTAAAGTTATGACTCCCATGTGTAGTCAGTCAAGGTTAAGACGAGAGTGGAGGATGGTGTATTGTCTAAAAAAAGTGTATAATAACTAAGCCAAGTTTGTGATTGGGTTTAGAGAAAAAAGCTTAACTTATCTAGTCTATTTTTGTTCGTTTTTCTTTTAATAGGGTTTTAGTTAAAATTCTAACGTGAAAGCTATTAAAAGGAATATTTGTGAGTGTATAAATATGTGAACCCTCCCGACTAATTAATTGAGCAAAACAGACAGAAAAATCAAAATAAAAAATGGCATCTTCTAGTTTTCTTGCAGTCTTTAGGATTGTCCTTTTAGTACTGTTCTTCAATGGGATGGCGCCCATGCATGCGGCTTCCCAAGACGACATCGTTTCCACCATCTGCAAGAAAACTAGAAACCCTTCTCTTTGCTTTAACGTGTTAAAATCTGCTGGCACCACAGACCTAAAAGGGCTGGCCACCTTCACCCTTAACCTCGCCCACGACAAGGTTGCTCAAACCCGTGCCCTCGCCTTGTCCCTGGCGTCCAAGGCAACCGATCCCAAGCTTAAGGAGCGATATGCCACCTGTGCTGAACAGTACGACGATGCCGCCGACGACATCGAGGATGGGAAGAACGACCTAGGGGAAGGTGACTACAATGGCATCAACATTAAGGCGTCTGCAGCTATGACGGAGGTCGGCGACTGTCTGGACAGCTTCACGCAGCCGCCGAAGGACCCATCGGCGCTGTCTGGCAACGGGAAGACTGTGGAAGATATTTGTAGTATCATCTTGGTTATAGCCAATCTTCTCCTTGGGCGTGCCTAGTTCATTTTTCTTCAACCTTTCTTCATTTTATCGTACATGTACTTGGAATGCCATGAATCAATAATATGTCTGTTTTGAATCCTATAAATTTGGATATCGACTCCTTTTAATAATCTGACTAATCTAGGGTCACTCTATAACTCTTAGTGCTCTCCAATTTTAAAGGTCACAGGTTCTAGTTCGTGAGTCAATAGCGGCATATAATTTCATGTTAATGAGTTATAGGGCTCCTCAACCCATGATGAAGCTAAAGAAACTAGTTTGAATCAAAGTGAATGTGGAGGGAGAGTTACCCAAATTTTTCAAAAGCTTACTAGATTTCATTTTCTTTTCTTCTCAAATTTTCATTATTGATAACTTTTTGGATTAGGTTGGTTTTTTTTTATCTTTTTGGATTCAAGTTCGTTTGGGTTGGTTTCAAGTTTATAGGCACAAAAACAAGGTCATGAACCGACCCAATTTCATTAAAAAAAGGCTAGCGGAAGGCTGAACGTTTCCTGTCCCAACGACTCTCCCTCTAATCATAAGCTTTTCACCTCATTTATTGTAGGAAGGAGCATGTCAGAACATCACTCACATGAAGTAGATTGTGACCTCCACACAAGATAGACAAGGGTGACCCTCAAGTGACATCTATCCGACCACATGAGTCCCAAGATTATAGATTGTGACCTCTACGCAAGAAAGACAAGGGGCAACCCTCAAGTGACATCTATCCGACCACATGAGTCCCAAGATTATAGATTGTGACCTCCACGCAAGAATGACAAGGGGCACATGAGTCCCAAGATTATAGATTGTGACCTCCACGCAAGACAGACAAGGGGCGACCCTCAAGTCACATCTATCCGACCACATGAGTCCCTAGATTGATGAGTCTCAAGATTGAGAAGTGTCATGATGCGAGAGGAGAACGTGCATCATCCAATACACCAAGAATGTGCACTAAAGATAAGGCATCATCCAGTACACCAAGAATGTGCACTAAAGCTAAGGCATCATCCAATACACCAAGAATGTGCACTGAAGCTAAGGCATCATCCAATACACCAAGAATGTGCACTGAAGCTAAGGCATCATCCAATACACCAAGAATGTGCATTGAAGCTAAGGCATACAAGGCATCATCCAATAGACCAAGAATGTGTAATGAAGTTAAGTCATACGCTAAGTTCAAGAGTGAGAGACCAAGAATGTGTAATGAAGTTAAGTCATACGCTAAGTTCAAGAGTGAGAGATGACACAAGTGTCAAAGACAAGCTCGAAAAAGGTGAGTAGGGCTCCATACAATAACTTCAAAAGTCAAGGCCTTTTTTAATTAACGCGGTTGAGATCTCATGTTTATATTAGTGAGATCTCATGTTTATATTAGTGTTAGTGATACAGAAAACAAAAAAACATTCTTATTATTATTATTTTTTTTTTTGTAAATGGGTTTTGATATTTATTTAAGAAATTAAATATAGAGAGTTATTTAATTTTTTGAAGTGAGACACAACGCGATCGTTACAGCATTTACTCTTTACTCTTGTCCTCGAGTAAGTAAGGCAACTATAACTTAAGTTGTCATTGATATAGATGACCTATGCTCAAGTCTCTAACCCCACTCTTAAAAAACAAATTTAAAAAAGCGAGGTCAGAGAAAGTTAAATAAAACATCGTAAAACTCAATTTGAGAAAGTAATGTTATAAGCTTGCAAGCAATAAGGAACAATAACAACATTCATAGCATATATTATGGGTGGGAAGGATTGACAACTTTCGTATCTCCCTATAGTACATTTTGAGACCAATCAACTTGGACAAGTGTAGACATACACATAATTTAAAATGATAAAATAATAAATAACTAACTTACATTGAAGTAAGTAAGGTAAAAGGGTTTAGAATGGACATGAGGCAACACCCTTGTCAAGCATCACTATGACATCCAACTCTCAATTAACCCATAATGCAGACAGATGCTCAACCTAACAGCCTCGCCCCATGTCCACGAATTCTTTAGACGGTCCAATCTGAGTGCACTCAACCGAACCTTAATCCACGAAGCAAGCCCAAAAAATTGCAGATGCATGCTCAGAACTAAATGGCTGCAACCCATCCCTCTATATGCTCCTAGCTGCCTCTATCATATGCAATAAGCATGCAGCTCTAGGCTATAATTTGTGTACAACATCCAATAGCCATTTCCCTTGGCACTCGACTTGGTGGCTCCAACCGACTCTCCTTTGCTCGACATGGCCAATTGTGGCTTGATTTACCTATTTTAGATCATAAGCATTTTGAACCTATTTAAAGTTCGAAAATGTCAATGAACTACTATTTTAGCCTATTAAGATTATTTCTCATTGTTTAGGCTTGACTTAGGTTAAGTAACATCGTGGAAGACGGGTGAAATTGGATCACATCAAAGATAAACCTTTGAATGATTAGATAAGGAGAGCTTAAGGGCACTTACTTAAGCCTAAAATTGTAAGTAAATTTACAATTGGATTGCCTTGAGCATGGTTGGGTATGTTGAATAACAATACGTGATATTTATGTACATGTTATTAAACTTTTATGTTAATGTAGGTTGATGTGATGTATATACTTCCATGTATGTTGAGTATGGCTAATATGATTTTATGACCACAGTTTTGCCTTATGAAATATAATGATATAAAATGTACTATCAATATGATCAAAATACTATGAGTATATATCTTCGACTCATAAAGAATTGAAGTCAAGTTATGTATGCAAGTATTATATGCATCATCTCACTAAACTATGATCATATATTACTTCTCCAGTTATGCAATATATAGACACATACACCTACATTATTATTCATTAATCTTTCTCTTTCGTTGGGTTTTAGTAGCTTAAGATACGCTTGGCCATAGTCAAGCCTAGGTGGTACCTCAAAAAGATCTGGGAATAGTAAGAGACTGATAGGCCAAAGGGGTTTACGTCTCTTAAAATGACAATTTTTTGTGGCAAGCCCGCCTATGCATACCATGGGATGAGGAAATTTGGAAGGATATTATCACTAAAGCCCAATATATGTCTTATACGTTCTACCCTAAAAGTATGAAGATGTATGAGGACTTAAAAACTACTTACTAGTGGCAAGGAATGAAGAATAATTGAGTTCGTAGGTCAATGTCTAACCTTTCAATAGGTAAATAAATCGAGATAGCGACCTTCGGCGTTGTGGCAACTGCTAATGTTTTCTCTATGGAAGTGGGAAGACGTGATTATTGACTTTATCTTGGATTTGCCAAACACCAAGCAGAATTACCAATCATTTGGGTCATTCGTAGATAGGTGGACCAAGACAACTCACATCATTCCTAGAAAAATCACATACCAAGTGGACAGGTACACTCAGTTGTATGTTAAAGAGATAGCCCATCATCACGGTACTGCAATTTTCATCACGTGAGATCAGGAAACAAGGTTCACCTCGCACTTCTAGAAGAGTCTACATAAGATGTTGGATATGTAACTGAGGTTAAGTACGACTTTTCATCCACATTTGCATGGATAAACTGAGAGGTTGAACTAGATTCTAGAGGACATGTTTTGGACATTGTGTTAGTTATAGACTTTGCTGGTTGTTGGGATGAACACTTGTACTTAATGGAGTTTGCTTATAATAATTGCTACATACGACTGTGTAGAATTCCCCCTTAGAGACTCTATACGAGTGTAGGTGTCAAACTTCTATCTTCAAGGGAGAGGTAGGTGAGCAACAACTTCTAGGGTCGGAGGTTGTTTAGATTATTAATGCAGCAGTGCAAAAAATCAGATAAAGAATACTGAAGGCACGAAGCGGGCAAAAGCACTACGAAGACACTCGTAGGAAGGAACTTGAGTTTGTTACTGGTGATCATGTCTTTTTCAAAGTTGCACCTATGATACGAGTGTTCAAATTTTGGAAGAAGGGCAAGTTGAAGACAAGACTTGTAGGTCTCTTTGAGATCTTAGAGAATATAGGACTAGTGGCATACAAATTAGCACTACCACTTACACTTGTCACCGTGCATAACGTGTTCCATATGTTTATACCGTAGAAGTATACCCGAGACTCTTCATACGTTATCAAACATGAGTCACTTTTCTTTAGAGAGGATTCTTCATATGGGAGAAGTCGATGAAGATACTAGTTAGAGATGTGAAGCTGGTGCATAACAAGTAGATTGTCTTGGTCATGGTCTTATGATGGAACCATTGGAATGATGAAGCGGATAAAAAAGAGAGGATAAAGAAAACAAAGAAGAAAAAAAGAAAGAGAAAAGAAGAGGTTAGGGTTTTGGAAAGAAAGTTAAAAGAAAACAATATTCCACCACTAGATTCGATGGCTTGGAGTCATTTTTTACAAAGCTTTCTTCACGAAAATTTCTCAGAACGTTTTGGTCCAATGATCTAGACTTTTGAATCACCCGAATGTGTTAAGAAAAATACGATAAAACAATTTTGAAAATTTAAAAGATAAAATAAAATATATTTATTATTTTGAAAGGATTGTTTGAGTATTAATATAAAATCGGGGACCAAGGTAGGAGATACCAAACAAACTATAGCCAAGATACCAAAAGAACTTACTCTCTAGAATGACCTTCCTCTGTGGTTGCATAACTCCCGAATGCTTCCCACGTCAACCAATTAGCTAATCACTTGAGAAAGAAAAGTAATATCTTGTGAGCATACAAATAGTTGGTAAGTAGCCTACCCGTAGGCTTTTAGACATCCATGACCTAGTAAGTTACCATGAGCTTTAATTTGGACTCTAGGAAATTCATGCATAAGCTTCTACACCTAACTTGGACTCTAGGAAGTTCATGCAAAAGCTCATACACCTAATGCTCCTAAACCTATCTAAGCTTCTGGATGGTCTAGAAGTTCCTAAGTCAGTTTTCGTGTGTATTACAAACCCAATAAAGGTTTGTTGGTTGTTCACCTAACCTAGTGTCGCACAATCACCTGAACGACCTAACTAAGCTTTGCGGTGAACCAACTTGTTTGATCTTCTTATTTAGCAGCTTATATTGATTAGGAAGTGAATCACTGGTATCCTAAGTTGAAGAGGAGCAACCAAACATGCTGGCATGAACGACGATATGGCGTCGTGAGACCTGAATATCATTTGTGAAAGCTTAGCTAGCAACCCCTCCACAAGACCATAACATCACACTGAAGTGGGGGAGCAACCTCGTGTTTTGACTAACTACCGAGTTTACCTGTGTGGTCCATAGCACTTGTGACGAGTTTATGGAACAAAGACCTTGTTCAGAGATCCCTGACTATTTCTACACGCGATAAGGCACTAGAGAAATTGAGACAAGCTTGACATCACTGAGTTGTACTACAAGAAATTAGAAGTGGTCTCGACTTTGGTGATATCTTCACGACTACTAATAGACATGGTAAGCTACAACAATTTGTGGGTGTGTGAGTATGATTGATCTTGCTCCCACTCCCGCTACTACAATTTGTATTAGAGCATTTTGGTTGTGGCATTAGGATACCACAATTAGTATCAACAGAGCCAAGTTTCGACATTTGTGGTATTGTGAAAGACTTAACCTCATCGACCACCAGACGTGCTCAAACTCAGCATCAATTGTCGAAGATAAGTTTCTGATTGCAAGCTTGCTTATTTGTTTTTCATAATTTTTTTTGGGAAATCATACTTTCAAGAATGGTGAATATCTCCATCCATTCAATTTTTTTTTGTTTTGGTCGCTTAATTTAATCTTCAGCTTGCTTAACTTGATATAAAAACTGTTTTCTTGCATGGAGATTTGGAAGAAGAAATATATACGACACAGTGAGTTGGTTTTCGAGTAGTGTAGATTGAAGAAATCTTTGTATAGGCTGAAACAATCTCCTCGTTAATGGTATATGAATTTTGATCACTTCAAGGTGGAGCATAAGTACACTCATAGTCAATTTGACAATTGTGTGGTTTGTTTATCTATTTGATCTTGTATGTTGATGATATGTCAATTGCTTCCAAGAAACAAGTGGAGATTGATAAGTAACGATCAATTACTGGTTATCTGTCCACTAGGGCTAGTGGACCTATTTGTTGGCGTTCAACATTGTTGTCTACTGTTGCTGAGCATATGAGAGTCACTCCCATATTGGTACATTATCTCATATTGGTACTTCAATCATCTTGATTTATGTATGCTAGTGTTGCTTTGATTCATGTATGAGAATTAGTATTGCTATGTTTATATAAAAATTTGTCTAACATTGTTTTAAGAGGTGGAGTCATGAATTTACCAATCTATTCGTACGACCAAGTTTAGGGCATGGCTCTGATACCATTGTGGGGACGTGGATGAAATCCAAGCGCACTCATGGAGGTGGAAGGACATGAGCCGACCCTACGTTAATTGAACGAAAATCGATGAGGCAACATTTTGCTAGACTTGAAGGTGTGCTTTTGGAGGACACATGCCACACCAAGAAAAAAATAAGAAAATACTAATGCCTTACGTCGCCTGGACTCGAAGCCAAGAACACTCGTCTTTAACCATAAAATAGTGCTAGCATTAGCGCATACATCAAAAACTCCTTAAGCTAACTTTGTCAAGGTTTGAATAAGTCCTAAAAAGAAACCTTCTCTAGTAGTTCGCTAACTCCAAAAAACTTCTAAGTTCACGGACTGAGGATGGTCTCGGTTATCTCATGATTGCCTCTATTCTGCACCCCAGAAAATCGCCCCGGGCTGAGTTATCTCATGATTGGCCTCTATAACAAACTTGCAGAAAAATTGTGGGCTGAGGTTGGTCTCTGTTGCCTCATGATTGCCCCAAAATGTTCCATGATTACTAACTTCTCAACATCCAATGATTTTCACCAAGTCGAGCTTTTTGACTCACATCCCATACGTCAAAACACACAATCATGGCAAGGACTACTTTTCGTGATGCCAACAAAAAATATTGGCAAAACAAATATTTGTCAACGTATTAGCACTATCCATGTACTATATATTCTTTAGGTTATTTATTAAATATTATCCTCTCCATGAAAACTATGGTTCAATATTAAATTAATAACCTTGATTATTTATTTATTTTTTTTTGTAAAATAAATATTATTAATTTAAGCCGTGGAGAACGGTCAAAAGCGTAAAGTTATGACTCTTATGTGTAGTCAGTCAAGGTTAACACGAGAGTGGCACACGGAGGAAGACGGTGTATTGTCTAAAAAAGTGCATAATAACTTAGCCAAGTTTGTTAGAGAAAAAAGCTTAACATATTCCGTCTATTTTTGTTCGTTTTTCTTTTAATAGGGTTTTACTTAAAATTCTAACGTGAAAGCTATTAAAAGGAATATTTGTGAGTGTATAAATATGTTTACCCTCCCTACCAATTAATTGAGCAAAACAGACAGAAAAATCAAAATAAAAAATGGCATCTTCTAGTTTTCTTGCAGTATTTAGGATTGTCCTCTTAGTACTGTTCTTCAATGGGATGGTGCCCATGCATGCGGCTTCCCAAGACGACATCTGCAAGAAAACTAGAAACCCCTTCTTTTTGCTTTAACGTGTTAAAATCTGCTGGCACCACAGACCTAAAAGGGCTGGCACCTCACCCTAAAACCTCGCCCACGACAAGGTTTGCTCAAACTCATGCCCTCGCCCTGTCCCTGGAGTCCAAGGCAGTCCGATCCCAAGCTTAAGGAGCGATATGCCACCTGTGCTGAACAGTACGACGATGCCGCCGACGAATTGAGGATGGGAAGAACGACCTAATTCG
>CM031881.1:4913031-4929071 GCA_018691285.1 Cucurbita argyrosperma subsp. sororia | reverse complement strand
CTACATATTGTTCAAAATTACATTAATAACCTTAGATTTATCATATAATAAATAATGTTAAATTGCATATAAAATAATCAAAATTATTATTAAAAATAAAATAATTAATTACGAGATTTTATGGCATAAAGCCCGACCGATCAGATAAGTTACGGGTGTACATGGGTCGGGTCGGGTTGGGTTGAGAGAATTTTTTGGAACAACCCAAAAGTTAGGGTTGGTTGGATTGGTAACCCAACCTAACCCAAAAATTTTGACAACCTAGGGACATTTAATTACTTATCTATATTCACAATATATAATCATTTAACAAAATACTTATATCAATAGTACATAGATTTTAAACTTTTAAAACTCCGACTTGTCGGATTTGAACCAGCGACCTAAGGATGGCTTTAGGATTCTTCAACCACTACAGTCCTCCGCTCTACCACCTAAGCTAAGGTCGGACTTGTATAAAAATCATATACCATAATATAAACAAAATCGACAAAATTAATATATATATATAAAAAAAACTAAATTAATAAAAATATCGAAGTAGCCACGGGTACGAAATTCAAAAACTCCAACATCATTTTGGTCGTGGCATTTATACAACATTTGGAACCTCCCATTGAAATTTTTTGCTTTCATAAAGAACTTGATTTGTATTGGGTTTTACAGTTAGAAACCCACTTATATCCAAACATATGATTTCTTAAAGTGCCTTCCCTGTGTTTGATTACATATGCGTAGGTGCCAAATTCTCATACATATGATAATACGAGCTTTAATCCATTCTTGAAGAATTTGTGCAAGAACCAAGGTAAGAAGGTGAAGTTAGATAGGTTGCAGCTCGCCCTAAGAATTTGTTCAAGAACCTAGTTTGACACACACATAGGCTTTGGGCCATGTGTCGGGGTGCTTGTCCTTCGAGACATACTTTGTGTTGAGCATGTTGGATGAACACAACTCTCTACAATGGTATGATATTGTCCACTTTGAGCATAAGCTCTCATGGTTTTACTTTGGGCTTCCCCAAAAGGCCTCAAACCAATGGAGATAGTATTCTTTATAATAAACTCATGATCACTCCCTAAATTAGGGGACGTGGGACTTTCATCCAACACTTTACACCTATAGGACTCGTTGCTTCACTATGGATGTTCAATGTATAATATAACTGGATTTGTTCTGCCATATACTTGGAGAATACTAGAATGCATACACATAATAATCCTATGCCACATAGCATTAAGCTCTAAGAACCACTGCCGAATAGGCAACCAATGTCAATGTCGACGAGGAAATTAGAGAATCTTATAGTAATATTTTTCCAACTCAACCTCAAACAATTAAACCATTTTTTAACCATATTTCTCTTCGGTTCTTGAATTTCTCGATAGGAAAAATCTACCTCCACAATGATATGATATTATTCATTTTGAGTATCCGGCTCTTCGGACTTTCTTTGGGTCTTTTTGTTTTTTTTGTTTTTTTTTTTTTTAAATAGTGTTTCTCAAATATACTCATGATCTTTCCTTTAATGAGCTAATGTTAGACGGTAACAATTTTCAACACTTCTGCCTTATTATATTATGTTGAAGGTGAGAACATCCTATGTAGCACGAATACGTCGTAAATTGCCTCGACATGCCTTTGACAAGATCAACTTTGCAAGCCCCTCAACCCGGTCTCTACTTACGTGGACTCGAATTACGAAAATCAACCACCATCTCCACCTGGGATGTTGTTCTTCTTATCGAACCATGTTTTGCAATTGTCATCACAGCATCATCTTTCACTTCAAATCTCGGTGTCTAATGAAGCTTACCAATGCTGCTTTTGACCTTGAATTAATAATCCTAAACGAACAAAAATAAATTTTTAATAGCTCTAATCACAAAGTCGGAGGTTCAAGCTCTCCAGGAGAATTGAACTCGGCTTCTGTTACGTCATTAGTTGGATTTCTTTCTTCATCGACTCTGTCAATGGCTTCGTAGGTAAGATGATTAAAACCTCTATTTTTTTTTTTGTTCTTTCTTCATTGACAGACCGTTACGTCATTAGTTGGGATTCTTTCTTCATCGACTCTGTCAATGGCTTCGTAGGTAAGATGATTAAAACCTCTATTTTTTTTTGTTTCTTCATGTATGTGAATGAGTTAAGTTTGACTGATCCTCCATTGCACCCACGACTGAGACTGAAGGAAGAGTTGCGAGATCCCATATTGATTGGGGAGGAGAACGAAACACCCTTCATCATGTGAAAGACGCTTTTTAAAAATCTTGAGAGGAAGCTCGAGAGAGAAAGTCCAAAGAGGGCAATATATGCTAGGGACGGATCTAGGCTGTTACAGTTAATAAGTTGGTTCAAGGTGAAACCAATAAATAGCTAACCATTTAATTTGAGAGTTAAATGAATCATAATCATAGTCATGAATTGGATAAGCCTCGTCATAGTGAGCTTAATTGAACAAGTTGCTATATTAGATATACTAGACAATTAATTTGAAGGTTTATTATTTTCTAATTCATGAAACTTAATGAGAGAAAATAGATTGTGACTAAGCTTTCTCCCTCATTACCATTGGAATACAATTACAGAAGGAAATACAAAAGACACCAAATAGGAGGATGAGCTAACACTTCAAAATGACCCCGTGTGACCAAACAACTTTCAAATGCTCCCCAGGATGAGCTAACACTTCAAAATGACCCCGTGTGACCAAACAACTTTCAAATGCTCCCCACCTCAATTCCAACCTACAAGACGTGAAAAAAAAAAAGAAGGAAAATGGGTAAGTATAAAAAAAAACTCGATAAGCAATCTACTCGTAGGCTCTTATGGCATCCTCGTCCTAGTAGGTATCCATGGATATCTGCTCCATAACTAATTATTAAAATATATTCTCTAAATATCATATCTTAATACTCCCCTCAAGTTGGAGAGTGTATGTCAATCACACCCAACTTGTCCTTCAAAAGATCAAACTGATGTCTTCCCAAATCTTTAGTGAAAACATCTGCCAATTGCATTTTAGTCGAAACATAACACAGTTTGAATCAATTGCATTTTAAACTGATTTCTTCAACCTTTCTTCATTTTATCGTACATGTACTTGGAATTTTAACTTCTCAGCATCCCATGATTTTAACCAAGTCGAACTTATTGACTTACTAACTTCTCAATACACGATTCTCACATCCTTCATTTTAACCAATTCGAGTTTATTGACTCACATTTCTCACGTCAAAACACATAATGATGGCAAGGACTACTTTTCGTGATGTCAACAAAAAAACATTGGCAAAATGTATATTTATCCACGTATTAGCATTATCCATATACTATATATTCTTTAGGTTATTTATTGAATATGATCTTCTATTATGTCAACAACATATTGTTAAATATTACATTAATTTTTATTGAATTAATAACCTTAATTTTTTTTTTTTTATAAAATAAATATTATTAGTTTAAGCCAAGGAAAACCGTTATAATCTTACTAAACTTACTAGATAATTCATTGGGTTTTTCTTTCTTCTTCGTTTTTCCAAATTTTCATGTTTATTCAATTAATAACAGAAAAATCAAAATAAAAAATGGCATTTTGGGTTAGGTTGGTAGTTGTTTTTATCTTTTTGGATTCGAGTCCGATAACTTTTTTAGGTTGGTACTGGTTTCATAACTTTTTGGGTTAGGTTGGTTTGTTTTTATCTTTTTGGATTCGAGTCCGTTTGGGTTGGTTTCAAGTTTATAGGTTGGTTTCAAGTTTATAGGCACAAAAACCAAGTCTGGTTTCAAGTTTATAGGCACAAAAACTAGGTCATGAACCGACCAAATTTCATTAAAAAAAAAAGGCTAGCGGAAGGCCGAACATTTCCTTTCCCAACGACCCTCCCTCTAATCATAAGCTTTTCAAGCCCAACGGAAGAAAGAAAACCCTCATTTATTGCAGGAAGGAGCATGTCACAGCATCACTGACATGAAGTAGATTGACAATATCCCCACTGAAAAATGTCCCCCTATAGAGTACTACTCATCTGTCATAAAAGACAATACTCATAAATATTAAAAACTACCATTTTCTAAACACATTGGCCTTGAAAAAGACCAACAACAATGCCCAAAATCAACATTCTTATACCTATAGCCACACACTTTCACAAACTAGTTGAAACACTCTTTATTGTGACATCTATCCGACCACATGAGTCCACAGATTATAGATTGTGACCTCCACGCAAGATAGACAAGGGGCGACCCTCAAGTCACATCTATCCGACCACATGAGTCCCAAGATTGAGAAGTGTCATGATGCGAGAGGAGGACAGTGCATCATCCAATATACCAAGAATGTGCACTGAAGCTAAGGCATCATCCAATACACCAAGAATGTGCACTGAAGCTAAGGCATCATCCAATACACCAAGAATGTGCACTGAAGCTAAGGCATCATCCAATACACCAAGAATGTGCATTGAAGCTAAGGCATACAAGGCATCATCCAATACACCGAGAATGTGCATTGAAGTTAAGTCATATGCTAAGTTCGAGTGAGAGATGAGAGTGTCAAAGACAAGCTCGATAAAGGTGAGTAGGGCTCCATACAATAACTTTAAAAGTCGAGGCCTGTTTTAATTAATGTGGTTGAGATCTCATGTATTAGTGTTAGTGATACAAAAAAAAAAAAAAAAAATTGTTTTTTGTTTTTTTTTTTTTTTTTTTTTTTTTTTTTTTTTGTAAATTGGTTTTGATACTTATTTAAGAAATTAAATATAGAGAGTTATTTAATTTTTAGTGAAGTGAGATAAATTATTTTGTGAGAACTTTCTAATATGAAGTACACGTTCTTTTCTTCTCATGAGCGTGGAGGGAGAATTGCCCAAATTTGTTCAAAAGCTTACCAGATTTCATTTTCTTTTTCTTCTTAAATTTTCATTATTCATAACTTTTTTGTTTTTATCTTTTTGGATTCGAGTCCCTGTTTGGGTTGGTTTCAAGTTTATTGGCACAAAAACTAGGTCATGGGTTGATTTCAAGTTTATTGGCACAAAAACTAGGTCATGAACCGACCCAATTTCATTAAAAAAAAGAAAAGAAAGAAAGAAAAGGTTAGCTGAAGGTCGAACGTTTCCTGTCCCAACAACCCTCCCTCTAATCATAAGCTTTTCAATCCCAACGGAAGGAAGAAACCCTCATTTATTGCGGGAAGCAGCATGTCACAACATCAGTGACAGGAAGTACATTGTAGATTGTAACCTCCACACAAGACAGACAAGGGGCGACCCTCAAGTGACATCTATCCGACCACATGAGTCCCAAGATTATAGATTGTAACCTCCACACAAGACAAACAAGGGGCAACCCTCAAGTCACATCTATCCGACCACATGAGTCCCAAGATTGAGAAGTGTCATGATGCGAGAGGACGGTGCATCATCCAATACACCAAGAATGTGCAGTGGAGCTAAGGCATCATCCAATACACCAAGAATGTGCATTGAAGCTAAGGCATACGCTAAATTCGAGAGAGAGATGACACGAGTGTCAAAGACAAGCTCGAAGAGGGTCGAATAGGGCTCTAGACAATAACTTCAAAAGTCGAGATTTTGATGTGAATTTTTACATGTGGCTCATATTTTAATTAACGTGGTTGAGATCTCATGTTTATATTAACATGGTTGAGATCTCATGTTTATATTAACCTGTTAGTGATAATAATAAATAAATAAATAAATAAATAAAAATAAAAAAAAAGTCATTCTTATTCTTCTTCTTTTTTGTTTTTTGTATTTTTTTTTAAATGGGTTTTGATATTTATTTAATTAATTTTTCGTGAAGTGAGACAAATTTTTTGGTGAGAACTTTCTAAATTGAACCACGCCTAAATTTTTGAGATGGAATTTTTTTTTTTTTTTTTTCCTAACGTGTACAACATTTTTCACTATCTTGCATATGTATATTTTTTTTTTCAATTGGGTAGTATATGTACTATAGGTAGTGTTGCTAAATTGATGACTTTTATCTTTCGTATATCTTAATGCTATAGTATATTGCTTCGGTCTTTGTCATGAAATTGTGTATGATGGTCATAGTTCTCTTAGTTGATACATGGTTAATTCATGTCTCGTACATAAGACCTTGTTCGACTGACTCTTCCATCTCTCCCACTATGTTTTGAAGTAAGGGGGCTTCAATGTAAGAGTTCTCAATGGTTTCAATTGGCGATGTTTCAACTAAAGTCATCTCATATTCAGCTAATGAATTCACCAAATTTAACGTGGAAGGCATAAAGAGTGGCTCTTTGTGAGCATTCCGACACTCGATAGGTCCCTCTTACAAATAAAGCAGAACGAGGATGTTAAGGATTATTGGGAGGAGTAGTCCCACATTGGCTAATTAAAGGGAGGATCATGGGTTTAGAGATAAGAAATACCATCTTCATTGGTGTGAGACTTGCTAGGGAAACAAAAAGCAAAGTCACGAGAGTTTATGCTAAAAGTGGACAATGTCAATAGAATCCTAAGTGTTGTATAAAGAAGTGAGCCATTTGAAAGTGTAGTCAAAGTGGTCAAATTAGCTTAAGTGTCGAGCAAAGGGTGAAGGGGACCTCAGAGGAGGCTCTATAGTGTATTCCTCCATGTGGGCAATAGAGTCCGTCGAGCTACCCTCACACTCATGTCACCGGTTCATATGACTTTATTTGACCCACGGTCTCAATCATGGGCATCAATTCTTGGATGGGTATCTCATCTAGGTAGCCAGCTAACTATCAATCTTATCAAGCGCACATGTTTTGTGACATTCTCACTCATATAAGATAAGTCGAAGATCGTCAAAGACTTCTCATAAATAGAATGCCAGTCCTTCAATCTCAACCAACCATCAACCTGGGACTTGCTCTATTTCGTAGCGCACATGTTTGTTAATTTGAATACTAGGAGAAAAATTGACTCTCATACCAACCATCACAATCACGTTCTTTAAGGACACAACGCGATCGTTACGGCATTTACTCTTGTCCTCGAGTAAGTAAGGCAACTAAAACTTAGGTTGTCGTTGGTATAGATGACCTATGCTCAAGTCTCTAACCCCACTCTTAAAAAACAAATTTAAAAAAGCGAGGTCAGAGAAAGTTAAATAAAACATCTTAAACTCAATTTGAGAAAGTAACGTTATAAGCTTGCAAGCAATAAGGAACAATAACAACATTCATAGCATATATTATGGGCAGGAAGGATTGACAACTTTCGTCGTATCTCCCTACCGTACATTTTGAGACCAATCAACTTGGACAAGTGTAGACATGCACATAAATTAAAATGATAAAATAATAAATAACTAACTTACATTGAAGTAAGGTAAAAGGGTTTAGAATGGACACAAGGAAACCCCCTTGTCAAACATCACTATGACATTCAACTCTCAATTAACCCATAATGCAGACAGATGCTCAACCTAACAGCCTCGCCCCATGTCCACGAATTCTTTAGACGGTCCAATCTGAGTGTGCTCAACTGAACCTTAATCCACGAAGCAAGCCCAAAAAATCGCAGATGCATGCTCAGAACTAAATGGCTGCAACCCATCCCTCTATATGCTCCTAGCTGCCTCTATCATATGCAATAAGAATGCAGCTCTAGGCTATAATTTGTGTACAACTTCCAATAGCCATTTCCCCTGGCGCTCGACTTGGTGGCTCCAACCGACTCTCCTTTGCTCGACATGGCCAATTGTGGCTTGATTTCCCTATTTTAGATCATAAGCATTTTGAACCTATTTAAAGTTCGAAAATGTCAATGAACTACTATTTTAGCCAATTAAGATTATTTCTCATTGTTTAGGCTTGAGCATGGTTGGGTATGTTGTATGAATAACAATACGTGATATTTATATACATGTTATTAAACTTTTATGTTAATGTAGGTTGATGTGATGTATATACTTCCATGTATGTTGAGTATGGGTAATATGATTTTATGACCACAGTTATGCCTTATAAAATATCATGATATAAAATGTACTATCAATATGATCAAAATACTATGAGTATATATCTTCGACTCATAAAGAATTGAAGTCAAGTATGTATGCAAGTATTGTAAGCATCATCTCACTGAACTATGATCATATATTACTTCTCCAGTTATGCAATATATAGACACATACACCTACATTATTATTCACGTATCTTTCTCTTTCGTTGGGATTTAGTAGCTTAAGATACGCTTGGTCATAGTCAAGCCTAGGTGGTACCTCAAAAAGATCTGGGAATAGTAAGAGACTGATAGGCCAAAGGGGTTTACGTCTCGTAAAATGACAATTTGTTGTGGCAAGCCCGCCTATGCATACCATGGAATTAGGAAATTTGGAAGGATATTATCACTAAAGCCCACTATATGTCTTATACGTTCTACCCTAAACGTATGAAGATGTATGAGGGCTTAAAAACTACTTACTAGTGGCAAGGAATGAATAATAGTTGAGTACGTAGGTAAATGTCTGACCTTTCAAAAGGTAAATAAATCTAGATAGCGACCTTCGGGGTTGTGGCAACTGCTAATGTTTCTCTATGGAAGTTGGAAAAGTGATTATTGACTTTATCTTGGATTTGCCAAACACCAAGCAGAATTACACAATCATTTGGGTCAGTCGTAGATAGGTGGACCAAGACAACACACTTCATTCCTAGAAAAATCACATACCAAGTGGACAGGTACACTCAGTTGTATGTTAAAGAGATAGCCCATCATCACGGTACTGAAATTTTCATCACGTGAGATCAGGAAACAAGGTTCACCTCGCACTTCTAGAAGAGTCTACATAAGATGTTGGGTATGTAACTGAGGTTAAGTATGACTTTTCATCCACATATGCATGGATAAACTGAGAGGTTGAACTAGATTCTAGAGGACATGTTGAGAATATTGTGTTAGTTATAGACTTTGCTTGTTGTTGGGATGAACACTTGTACTTAATGGAGTTTGCTTATAATAATAGCTACATGTGACTGTGTAGATTGCCCCCTTAGAGACTCTATACGAGTGTAGGTGTCAAAGTTCTATCTTCTAGGAAGAGGTAGGTGAGCAACAACTTCTAGGGTCGGAGTTCGTTTAGATTATTAATGCAGCAGCGCAAAAAATAAAATAAAGAATACTCGTAGGAAGGAACTTGAGTTTGTTACTGGTGATCATGTCTTTTTCAAAATTGCACCTATGATAGGAGTGTTGAAATTTGGGAAGATGGGCAAGTTGAAGGCAAGATTTGTAGATCTCTTTGAGATCTTAGAGAATATAGGATTAGTGGCATACAAATTAGCACTACCACTTACACTTGTCACCGTGCATAACGTGTTCCATATGTTTTATACCGTAGAAGTATACCCCAAACTCTTCATACGTTATCAAACATTAGTCACTTTTCTTTAGAGAGGATTCTTCATATGGGAGAAGTCGATGAAGATACTAGTTAGAGATGTGAAGTTGGTGCATAACAAGCAGATTGTCTTGGTCATGGTCTTATGATGGAACCATCGGAATGATGAAGCCGGTTAAATAAGAGAGGATAAAGAAAACAAAGAAGAAAAAAGAAAGAGAAAAGAAGAGGTTAGGGTTTTGGAAAGAAAGTTAAAGAAAACAATATTCCACCACTAGATTCGATGGCTTGGAGTCATTTTTTACCAAGCTTTCTTCACGAAAATTTCTCAGAACGTTTTGGTCTAATGATCTAGACTTTTGAATCACCAGAATGTGTTAAGAAAAATACGATAAAACAATTTTGAAAATTTAAAAGATAAAATCAAATATATTTATTATTTTGAAAGGATTGTTTGAGTATTAATATAAAATCGGGGACCAAGGTAGGAGATACCAAACAAACTATAGCCAAGATACCAAAAGAACTTACTCTCTAGTATGACCTTCCTTTGTGGTCGCATAACTCCCGAATGCTTCTCACGTCAACCAATTAGCTAATCACTTGAGAAAAAAAAGTAATATCTTGTGAGCATACAAATAGTTGGTAAGTAGCGTACCCGTAGGCTTTTAGACATCCATGACCTAGTAAGTTACCATGAGCTTTAATTTGGACTCTAGGAAATTCATGCATAAGCTTCTACACCTAACCTGGACTCTAGGAAGTTCATGCATAAGCTCATACACCTAATGCTCCTAAACCTATCTAAGCTTCTAGATGGTCTACAAGTTCCTAAGTCAGTTTTCGTGTGTATTACAAACCCAATAAAGGTTTGGAGGTTGTTCACCTAACCTAGTGTTGCACAATCACCTGAACGACCTAACTAAGCTTTGCGGTGAACCAACTTGTTTGATCTTCTTATTTAGCAACTTATATTGATTAGGAAGTGAATCATTGGTATCCTAAGTTGAAGAGAAGCAACCTCAACAAACATGCTGACATGAACGACGATATGAAGTCGTGAGACCTGAATATCATTTGTGAAAGCTTAGCTAGCAACCCCTCCACAAGACCATAACATCACACTGAAGTGGGGGAGCAACCTAATGTGTTGACTAACTACCGAGTTTACCTGTGTGGTCCATAGCACTTGTGACGAGTTTATGGAACAAAGACCTTGTTCAGAGATCCCTGACTATTTCTACACCCGATAAGGCACTAGAGAAATTGAGACAAGCTTGACATCACTGAGTTGTACTACAAGAAATTAGAAGTGGTCTCGACTTTGGTGATATCTTCACGACTACTAATAGACATGGTAAGCTACAACAATTTGTGGGTGTGCGAGTATGATTGATCTTGCTCCCACTTCTGCTACTACAATTTGTATTAGAGCATTTTGGTTGTGGCATTAGGGTACCACAGTTAGTATCAACAGAGCCAAGTTTCGTCATTTGTGGTATTGTGAAAGACTTAACCTCATCGACCACCAGACGTGCTCAAACTCAGCATCAATTGTCGAAGATAAGTTTCTGATTGCAAGCTTGCTTATTTGTTTTTCATAATTTGTTTTCGGAAATCAAACTTTCAAGAATGGTGAATATCAACATCCATTCAAATTTTGTTGGTTTTGGTCGCTTAATTTAATCTTTTGCTTAACTTGATATAAAAACTGTTTTCTTGCATGGAGATTTGGAAGAAGAAATATATACGACACAGTGAGTTGGTTTACGAGTAGTGTAGATTGAAGAAATCTTTGTATAGGCTGAAACAATCTCCTCGTTAATGGTATATGAATTTTGATCACTTCAAGGTGGAGCATAAGTACACTCATAGTCAATTTGACAATTGTGTGGTTTGTTTATCTATTTGATCTTGTATGTTGATGATATGTCAATTGCTTCCAAGAAACAAGTGGAGATTGATAAGTAACGATCAATTACTGGTTATCTGTCCATTATGGCTATTGGACCTATTTGTTGGTGTTCAACATTGTTGTCTACTGTTGCTGAGCATATGAGAGTCACTCCCATATTGGTACATTATCTCATATTGGTACTTGAATCATCTTGATTTATGTATGCTAGTGTTGCTTTGATTTATGTATGAGAATTAGTATTGGTATGTTTATATAAAAATTTGTCTAACATTGTTTTAAGAGGTGGAGTCATTGTCATTTTGTATTTGACGCGAAGCAATTGGGAAGAACTTTGTAACAGAGAATTTGTAGTGTGAGAGTGTGAGACGCACTTGTAAACACTTTGGTTAATGATTAGCTATCACCCGTGGGTGTGTGAGTACGATCGATCTTGCCTCCGCTTCCATCACAACAATTGATACCAAAGATTACGAATGATTTACAATCTTGATAATTCTTAAAAATAATATAAGGGTAGACTTAATGAATAACAATCCACCTCCTTTTGGGGGAGGGGTCCTCGTTGGCACGGAGAGGTTTTCGTACCCTTATAAGGAATGTTTGGTTCCCCTCTCCAACCGATGCGAGATCTCACAATCCACCTCATTGGTACGGAGAGGTTTCCACAAGAAATGCTTGGTTCCCATCTCCAACCGATGTGGGATCTCACAATCCACCTTGATGGCGCAGAGAGATTTCTACACCCTTGTAAGGAATGTTTGGTTCTCCTCTCCAACCAATGTAGGATCTCACACTCCACCTCCCTCGGCACCCAGCGTTCTCGCTGACATAGAGGAGTTTCCACATCCTTATAAGCAATGTATGGTTCCCCTTCCCAACCGATGTGGGATCTCACAATCCACCCCCTCAGGGGCCCAACATCCTCGCTGGCACACCGCCCGGTGTGTGACTCTGATACCATTCGTAACAGCCCAAACCCATAACTAACCGATATTTTCTGCTTTAACTTGTTACGTATCACCGTCAGCCTCATGGTTTTAAAACGCGTCTGTTAAGGAGAGGTTTCCACAGCTTTATAAGAAATGTTTCATTCTACTCTCCTCTCCAACCGATGTAGAATCTCACAGCTAAACACCAAACTTTATCCATATACCATAAACCGATTAGATTATTTCTTGAACATGATCACCCATTTGTAACCTACATATTGTTCAAAATTACATTAATAACCTTAGATTTATCATATAATAAATAATGTTAAATTGCATATAAAATAATCAAAATTATTATTAAAAATAAAATAATTAATTACGAGATTTTATGGCATAAAGCCCGACCGATCAGATAAGTTACGGGTGTACATGGGTCGGGTCGGGTTGGGTTGAGAGAATTTTTTGGAACAACCCAAAAGTTAGGGTTGGTTGGATTGGTAACCCAACCTAACCCAAAAATTTTGACAACCTAGCCCTTATGGACATTTAATTACTTATCTATATTCACAATATATAATCATTTAACAAAATACTTATATCAATAGTACATAGATTTTAAACTTTTAAAAACTCCGACTTGTCGGATTTGAACCAGCGACCTAAGGATGGCTTTAGGATTCTTCAACCACTACAGTCCTCCGCTCTACCACCTAAGCTAAGGTCGGACTTGTATAAAAATCATATACCATAATATAAACAAAATCGACAAAATTAATATATATAAAAAAAAACTAAATTAATAAAAATATCGAAGTAGCCACGGGTACGAAATTCAAAAACTCCAACATCATTTTGGTCGTGGCATTTATACAACATTTGGAACCTCCCATTGAAATTTTTTGCTTTCATAAAGAACTTGATTTGTATTGGGTTTTACAGTTAGAAACCCACTTATATCCAAACATATGATTTCTTAAAGTGCCTTCCCTGTGTTTGATTACATATGCGTAGGTGCCAAATTCTCATACATATGATAATACGAGCTTTAATCCATTCTTGAAGAATTTGTGCAAGAACCAAGGTAAGAAGGTGAAGTTAGATAGGTTGCAGCTCGCCCTAAGAATTTGTTCAAGAACCTAGTTTGACACACACATAGGCTTTGGGCCATGTGTCGGGGTGCTTGTCCTTCGAGACATACTTTGTGTTGAGCATGTTGGATGAACACAACTCTCTACAATGGTATGATATTGTCCACTTTGAGCATAAGCTCTCATGGTTTTACTTTGGGCTTCCCCAAAAGGCCTCAAACCAATGGAGATAGTATTCTTTATAATAAACTCATGATCACTCCCTAAATTAGGGGACGTGGGACTTTCATCCAACACTTTACACCTATAGGACTCGTTGCTTCACTATGGATGTTCAATGTATAATATAACTGGATTTGTTCTGCCATATACTTGGAGAATACTAGAATGCATACACATAATAATCCTATGCCACATAGAATTAAGCTCTTAGAACCACTGCCGAATAGGCAACCAATGTCAATGTCGACGAGGAAATTAGAGAATCTTATAGTAATATTTTTCCAACTCAACCTCAAACAATTAAACCATTTTTTAACCATATTTCTCTTCGGTTCTTGAATTTCTCGATAGGAAAAATCTACCTCCACAATGATATGATATTATTCATTTTGAGTATCCGGCTCTTCGGACTTTCTTTGGGTCTTTTTGTTTTTTTTTTTTTTTTTTTTTTTTTTAAATAGTGTTTCTCAAATATACTCATGATCTTTCCTTTAATGAGCTAATGTTAGACGCTAACAATTTTCAACACTTCTGCCTTATTATATTATGTTGAAGGTGAGAACATCCTATGTAGCACGAATACGTCGTAAATTGCCTCGACATGCCTTTGACAAGATCAACTTTGCAAGCCCCTCAACCCGGTCTCTACTTACGTGGACTCGAATTACGAAAATCAACCACCATCTCCACCTGGGATGTTGTTCTTCTTATCGAACCATGTTTTGCAATTGTCATCACAGCATCATCTTTCACTTCAAATCTCGGTGTCTAATGAAGCTTACCAATGCTGCTTTTGACCTTGAATTAATAATCCTAAACGAACAAAAATAAATTTTTAATAGCTCTATGAATGATTAACTGGAATATCTCAGTTGGTTAGAGCTGTGGTTGTTAATCACAAAGTCGGAGGTTCAAGCTCTCCAGGAGAATTGAACTCGGCTTCTGTTACGTCATTAGTTGGGATTTCTTTCTTCATCGACTCTGTCAATGGCTTCGTAGGTAAGATGATTAAAACCTCTATTTTTTTTTTGTTCTTTCTTCATTGACAGACCGTTACGTCATTAGTTGGGATTCTTTCTTCATCGACTCTGTCAATGGCTTCGTAGGTAAGATGATTAAAACCTCTATTTTTTTTTGTTTCTTCATGTATGTGAATGAGTTAAGTTTGACTGATCCTCCATTGCACCCACGATTGAGACTGAAGGAAGAGTTGCGAGATCCCATATTGATTGGGGAGGAGAACGAAACACCCTTCATCATGTGAAAGACGCTTTTTAAAAATCTTGAGAGGAAGCTCGAGAGAGAAAGTCCAAAGAGGGCAATATATGCTAGGGACGGATCTAGGCTGTTACAGTTAATAAGTTGGTTCAAGGTGAAACCAATAAATAGCTAACCATTTAATTTGAGAGTTAAATGAATCATAATCATAGTCATGAATTGGATAAGCCTCGTCATAGTGAGCTTAATTGAACAAGTTGCTATATTAGATATACTAGACAATTAATTTGAAGGTTTATTATTTTCTAATTCATGAAACTTAATGAGAGAAAATAGATTGTGACTAAGCTTTCTCCCTCATTACCATTGGAATACAATTACAGAAGGAAATACAAAAGACACCAAATAGGAGGATGAGCTAACACTTCAAAATGACCCCGTGTGACCAAACAACTTTCAAATGCTCCCCAGGATGAGCTAACACTTCAAAATGACCCCCCGTATCAAGGTCACGGTCGATATCGTCACGCCGAGTGGTTGATAGCTCCGGTCTTGAAAACCGGTAGAGCGCGCCCCTGATAATTGCGTCGTTGTGCCTGGGCTGTGACCAAACAACTTTCAAATGCTCCCCACCTCAATTCCAACCTACAAGACGTGAAAAAAAAAAAAAAAGAAGGAAAATGGGTAAGTATAAAAAAAAACTCGATAAGCAATCTACTCGTAGGCTCTTATGGCATCCTCGTCCTAGTAGGTATCCATGGATATCTGCTCCATAACTAATTATTAAAATATATTCTCTAAATATCATATCTTAATACTCCCCTCAAGTTGGAGAGTGTATGTCAATCACACCCAACTTGTCCTTCAAAAGATCAAACTGATGTCTTCCCAAATCTTTAGTGAAAACATCTGCCAATTGCATTTTAGTCGAAACATAACACAGTTTGAATCAATTGCATTTTAAACTGATTTCTTCAACCTTTCTTCATTTTATCGTACATGTACTTGGAATGCCATGAATCAATAATATGTCTGTTTTGAATCCTATAAATTTGGATATCGACTCCTTTTAATAATCTGAATAATATAGGGTCACTCTATAACTCTTAGTGCTCTCCAATTTTAAAGGTCACAGGTTCTAGTTCGTGAGTCAATAGCGGCATATAATTTCATGTTAATGAGTTATAGGGCTCCTCACCCATGATGAAGCTAAAGAAACTAGTTTGAATCAAAGTGAATGAGGTTGGTTTGTTTTTATCTTTTTGGATTCAAGTTCGTTTGGGTTGGTTTCAAGTT